>CM059189.1:49077690-49101245 GCA_030323885.1 Branchipolynoe longqiensis
TCAGTGCAATAAGCACCATGCGGTTAGCGGTAACTCACTATGTGCAGGTCAGTGCAATATGCACCACGCGGTTAGCAGGAACTCACTACGTGCAGCTCAGTGCAATAAGCACCACATGGTTAGCTGTAACTCACTATGTGCAGGTCAGTGCAATAAGCACCACGCGGTTAGCGGTAACTCACTATGTGAAGGTCAGTGCAATAAGCACCACGTGGTTAGCTGTAACTCACTATGTGCAGCTCAGTGCAATAAGCACCACGCGGTTAGCGGTAACTCACTACGTGCAGCTCAGTGCAATAAGCACCACGCGGTTAGCGGTAACTCACTACGTGCAGCTCAGTGCAATAAGCACCATGCGGTTAGCGGTAACTCACTATGTGCAGGTCAGTGCAATATGCACCACGCGGTTAGCAGTAACTCACTACGTGCAGCTCAGTGCAATAAGCACCACGCGGTTAGCGGTAACTCACTACGTGCAGCTCAGTGCAATAAGCACCACGCGGTTAGCGGTAACTCACTATGTGCAGGTCAGTGCAATAAGCACCACGCGGTTAGTGTTAACTCACTACGTGAAGGTCAGTGCAATAAGCACCACGCGGTTAGCGGTAACTCACTATGTGCAGGTCAGTGCAATAAGCACCACGCGGTTAGCAGCTCAGCCATAGCATTTGCGTTGTTGGAGTTTTACATCCTGGCAACATCTAAGGTCATATCAGGACGAGTACCGACTTTTGACAGTGCACACTTATGGTGACTTTATTGATCTGGCCCACTGGGAAATCAGGCCGCCGACACCATGACCTCATATCCCACAGCCATATTATCCTGATACTGTACTAACCAGTCCTTGTCATATCCTATTAATGCTGAGCGCCAGGTTAGGTAGTATCAATTTGTGCGTCATTGATTTGACTCGGCTGGGACTTGAACTCCTGACCTTCCGCACAGCAAGCCTGCACTCTACCGATTGGGCCCCCGCGCCCTGTCTCAGCTACAGGATGCAGCGCTACGAGTGTAGACTGTCAAAGTTGACATGCACAGCATAATCAGATAATCCTGTTGTGATTTATTCACCTGCAAAACATGCTGGTGTTTCCTGTTGATTTTGGTCTTCGAGACACAGAGACTTTGATGAAAAGCTTCTACGGTAACACTTTATGTGATGATTAAGTAATTTCTGTTTTGTGTTTGCAGGTGAGTTACCCTTCAATGCTGCGCGGACTGTTGCGTAATTAGACAGCGTCCCGGTAGGTGGCCTGGTCCGGAAACATGGCTGTTGGCAGCAAGCACTGGTAACTAATTGACTGCAGGCTGCATCTGTACGGCGCAGACGACATTGTTGTCACGCTTCACCGCCCCGCCCCGCCCCGCCCCGCCCCGCCCCGCCCCGCCCCGCCCCGCCCCGCCCCGCCCCGCCCCGCCCCGCCCCGCCCCGCCCCGCCCCGCCCCGCCCCGCCCCGCCCCGCCCCCCGCCCCCGCCCGCCCCGCCCGCCCCGGTACACAGGGGGGGGGGGGCGGGCGGGGCCCTGCTGACACTGAGCCAACCCTTCCTTGCCCTATCCCATCAATGCTGAGCTCCAGGCGGGGAAGTGACAAGTACCTATTTTGTAAGTCATTGGTTTGACTCGACCGGGAACCGAACTCCCAATCTCCCGCCCGGGAGGCCTGCGCTCTACCAATTCGGGCACCATGCCTGTCTGTTGATAAAGCCTAGGTCACACCTACCCGGATCAGGGGCCGGATGAGCCCCGGACCGTGATCCGGCGTGGTCCGTGGCCTTCCGGCGTGATCCGTGGCTCATCTGTGGCTGGTCCTTGGTGATCCTGGGTGATCCTTGGTGCGGCCTCATACAGGGTCTGCCCCGGATGTTTTAAAATGTTCAAAACATCCAGGGTGATCTGTGGAATATGGCAATCCGGGGTTAACCGACATCAGCATGTGTGATCTGTGCCTCATTGATTTTTGCCTCGCCATCACACTTACCCGGATGAGCCCCGGATGAGCCCCGGACCGCCCCCAGACTGCCCCCGGACTGGGCCGGACCGGCCCCAGACGAGGCCAGACCACCCCGGGACTGCCCCGGACCACCCCCGGACTCTCCCGGATCACCCCCGGACTATCCCGGATCACCCCCAGTCTTACGGAGGCAGTCCGGGAGTGGTCCGTGGCTAGGCCGGGGGTACTCCTGGATGGTCTGGGTCAAACCGTGGCTCAAAATGACCCTGCACCGCCCCCGGACAGGCCCGGTCCACCCCCGAAATACCCGGACCACCCCCGGACCACCCCCGGATCAGGCCGGATCAGGCCGGATTGAGCCCGGATCGCAAAATCTCTTGGATGTTTTAAACGTTTTAAAACATCCGGGGCTGACTCCGGACGGCGCCGGACGAGCCACAGATCAGGCCGGATCAGGGGGTGTCGGCACGGACGAGCCATGGACGAGCCACGGATCACCCCGGATCGCCCCGGACCACTTCGGATGGCAGTCCGGGGCTCGTCCGGCCCCTGATCCGGGTATGTGTGACTGGGGCTTTAGTAAGCCTTGAATTCGGCCTTGTTAAATGAACATTGTATTTGCATCAGAAATGCTAAGGGCACCCATTTGAGCGATCAATTTGTCTATTGCCGTCTTTAAAAAAATGATTTACTGTGTTTTGTTTATAGATTAAGGTAAATGTGTTTGAATTAGTCCATTGGAATTAGTGGCAATTACATATCTTGTTATCAGACGCAGTGGCCGAGTCGATAGAGCGCAGGCCTCCCGTGCAATTCAATTCCCGGTCGAGTCAAACCGATGACTTACAAAAGTGATACTTCTCACTTCGAAGCCTGGTGCTCGGCAATAATAGGATAGGGCAAAGACTGCTTAGCTGGGCGTCATGATAATGTGACTGAGTTGGATATCTGGTCACGGTGCTGGCAGGCTGATTTCCCAGTGGGGCAGCACCATAAAGTCACCATGAGAGCTGCTTGTAGGGAGACATTGCAACGTCTGCTGATTGAGCCACTGGACTATGCTATAGACACCTAGGGTGTCAGAGTTTTGGCGTGCTTGCCAAAACTAATTTGACATGTTTATACTTCAAATATCTCAAAAGTTTGCCATTTACATAAACGTTACTTCAAACTAATGTAGGGTAGATTATAACAATCAATTCAATATATTTTTCTCAGAAAAATGACAGAAACTCAAAACCATCGGATGCTGCAACTTTAATAAGTTTTGTAATTAGGGTGAGGACTCCCTGAGATGACACCAGGGCTTGCCATCAGTATCTGTATGTAGATGTTGCCGAGTACCAATGTTCACAGCGAAGAAATGATTTTGCACAAAATTCCTAGCAAAGCGCACAGCGTCTTGATACTATTGTCGTCACAAAATTACCTGCATTTATTCTTGAAACCAGATCAGTTGCTAGACGACTAAGGAGGCTTGCCTACACTCATGTGGATGATATGTTTGGGCTATTTCGGTTGTAGGTACGGCGATTTGTTGGTGCGACGCCGCCTGGGGACCGGGCGGCGCACTAAATAATTCACCGTAAACTGACGGAGTGCATGTGACTGCGGTCCCACGGTGGGTGCTACCTGTAATGGATGCAGTTTCAGATAACCTGTCCCCTGGCAATGCAGTAACTGGTGAAATAATCCACTCATGTAGCTGCTCAAATAAGGAATGCGCCCCAGCAGTCGTTAAAATAATCCGCCCCTGTAGCTAGCAAATTAGCGTACCCTGTAAATGGTGACAAAGTCCACCCATGTAACTGCTCAAATAAGGAACGCACCCCAGCAGTCGTTAAAATAATCTGCCCCTGTAGCTAGCAAATTAGCATACCCTGTAAATGGTAAAGTAACGTATCCATGTAACTGCTCAAATAAGGAATGCGCCACAACAGTCGGTAAAATAATGCGCCCCTTGCAGCTAGTAAATTAGCATACCCTGTAAATGGTGAAGTAACCTATCCATGTAACTGCTCAAATAAGGAACACGCCCCAACAATCGGTAAAATAATGCGCCCCTGCAGTCGGCACATTAGCGCACCCTGTAAATGGTAAGGTAACCTATCCATGTAACTGCTCAAATAAGGAACGCGCCCCAGCAGTCGGTAAAATAATCCGCCCCTGCAGCTAGCAAATTATCGCACCCTGTAAATGGTAAAGTAACCTATCCATGTAACCCAGGCTAGGTAGCGAAAGTACCAATTTGATAAAACATCGGTTTGACTCGGCTGGGATTCGAACTTCCAACCTTCCGCACGAGAGGCCTGCGCTCTACCGATTCAGCCACCGCCCCCGGTGCATAGTGAAAGTAGGCCACTGGGGTGTTGAATCAGCTGGGTACTGATGATGATAAAAATAATAACGACGATAAAAAGAGGAATAGCAGCAAAACAACCAACGCACTCCACATTTGTAACGAACAGCCGATATGTTAGCAAGTGGTGACTTTAAATCGACTGAGGTGGCCGTCACCTGACCTTTCACCTCAGGACATTCTGTGCAATTAACATGCTCTTTACAACACAAAATACTCCATTATTTATCTTCATTATCACTCGGTGGGTGGAGGGGGGCGCCTAGTCCCTATGCTCACTCACGGTTCTCAATCACTCGGGGGGGGGGGGGGGAGCGGGGCGCATAGTCCCTAGACTCACTCACGGTTCTCAATCACTCCGGGGGTGCATAGTACCTATACTCACTCACGGTTCTCAATCACTCGGCGGGTGCCTAGTCCCTATACTCGCTCACGGTTCTCAATCACTCAGGGGGGAGGGGGGGGGGGGGGGTGCCTAGTACCTATACTCGCTCACGGTTCTCAATCACTCGGGGGGGGGTGCCTAATACCTATACTCGCTCACGGTTCTCAATCACTTGGGGGGAGGAGGCGCCTAGTACCTATACTCACTCACGGTTCTCAATCACTTGGGGGGGGCGCCTAGTACCTATACTCGCTCACAGTTCTCAATCACTCAGGGGAGGGGCTCCTAGTACCTATACTCGCTCACGGTTCTCAATCACCTGGGGGGGGGAGGGGGCACCTAGTACCTATACTCACTCATGGTTCTCAATCACTCGGGGGGGGGGGCGCCTAGTACCCATACTCATTCACGGTTCTCAATCACTCAGGGGGGGGGAGGGGCTAGTACCTATATTCGCTCACGGTTCTCAACAGTGCAGTTTAATTAATTGCATGTCTTAGTTTACGGTTGTAGTATTTGAACACGAGCTTGATGACCTATATTATTGGGGAGAGGGACCTGAGAAGGTCTCGGTCATCCTATCGATCCTGCTCAGTGGACCCATTTGCTGTTTGGGCTATTTTCCATTCCAACCAGTGGTCCACAACTGGTTCATCAAAGGCTGTGCTATGTGCTGTCCTGTCTGTGGGAAAGTGCAGATATAAAAGACCCTTTGCTGCTTATCCGAAAGAGTAGCCTCTGTGGCAGTAGCAGGGTTCCCCCCAAAGAAATATGTCAGAATGACCAGATGTTTGACATCCAATAGCCGATGATAAAAATCAATGTGCTCTAGAGGTGTCGTTTAAATAAAACAAGCTGATGACCTATTTTATTAGTAAAGACGTGCCACTGCCTACAGCCCAGGGCTAGATTGACCCTGGTATCACTTGTGATCACAACACCGACCAATCAGCGCCCAGTTGGCTGCCAACGATAGCTAGGCGGTGTGGGCGCCTGCTGCACGGCAGGAGCCGTCTCTCCCCTGATGTGTTAATTTGGCTTTGAATGCAATAATTAGGCTGAGTTAAACTGGTTGTATACCAGCTGTAGGCCATTCATCTTTGACACAAAAAAGGGTCTTATTACCACCCCGAGTATATATATGTGGTATAATCTATTATACGAATATAAATGGGTGGAGGGTTAATTGTATTTTAATATTACTTATATTATATATTTGTTTTTACATAATTTCAAATGTGATAATATTATTAGATGATTAATTGATTTGATGGATTCAGTCTGCAATATTAAACATAGTTATTGTTTGTTGTTGTTTTACGTCCTTGCAACATCTAATGTCATATCAGGACTGGCACTGACTTCTGACAGTACGCACGCATCCCGAATAAGAATTTGTCTTATGATTTCACTCAAGAACATGGATAGACTGGTGCTGCCCCCTGCTGAGTTCTGATGTCAAATTCCCAATGGTTTTGCAGTATCTGACCAATGTAAGATTTCTGCTGCCTAGTTTCCGGTCGCTAAGCAACAGTTGGCTGATGTCAGACTTACTATATATATATATATATATATATATATATATATATATATATATATATATATATATATATCCGATTTATTTGACGAATTCCGACGTCGGGGCAACGTTGCTCTGCGGACTGGGACATATGTGGGCAATTGATAGCAGAAAAGAAAGTACTGTCGTTGTCTGCACTCACCTCTCAGGTAAGGAGCTACATAGACAGGGAAGCGTAGGCTGTTGACATCAGGGAGCCTAGGTGGTCTAATGGTTAGTACACTGGCCCAGAATGCCAGAGATGTGGGTTCGATTCCTGCTCTAGGCGCAATATTCTCAGCCATCACCCCCACGACAGTGCTAAGTAATAGTAGTGCTTGTCTACAAAGGACAACTCTATCCTAGCAGATGTCCTGTCATCAGATGACAGGTAGGACAATAAGGACTGTCATCAGATGACAGGTAGGACAATAAGGACTGTCATCAGATGACAGGTAGGACAATAAGGACTGTCATCAGATGACAGGTAGGACAATAAGGATTGCCCGGTTGCCCTGGGCACCTAGTTTACTTGGTCAGGCAGGTGAAGTTCTTGGTGACCTGCTCGAACAGGCAAGTCGTTATTTTTCTGATCTGCAGTAGCAGATTTCAGTTTCAATTGGCTGACTTGGGCTTGGCCAACTAGTTTTGCCACTCGGGCAAATTGACAATTAGGTCACTTGCAAGTGGGGAAAAAAGTGAACAAAAAGAAAGTGAACTATCTTACTAGGCTACTGGGGGTGTAGGCTGCTGGAGGTGTAGGCTGCTGGAGGTGTAGGCTACTGGAGGTGAAGGCTCATGGAGGTGTAGGCTGCTGGAGGTGTAGCCTGCTGGAGGTGTAGCCTGCTGGAGGTGTAGCCTGCTGGAGGTGTAGCCTGCTGGAGGTTTAGGCTGCTGGAGGTGTAGCCTGCTGGAGATGTAGGTTGCTGGAGGTGTAGGCTGTGGGAGGTGTAGCCTGCTGGAGATGTAGGCTGCTGGAGGTGTAGGCTGCTGGAGGTGTAGGCTGCTGGAGGTGTAGCCTGCTGTGTTGATTCACACCCACTGTCCTATCTGGGCTTTTAGCCGACCTGGCACAGACAGTCTGAAACCGAACACCAGGGGCACCTACCTGGCCAGCAGACTGCGCGATCTGCGATCTACTGCACAAGCAACTGGCACCTGGCATGCTGTTCTCGTCAGATGACTGCTGCCGACGGGTCATATAAGGATAGGTATTGACTTGTGACAGTGAATACTCATGGTGACTTTATAATGATGCCCCACTGGGAGACCAGACCACCAGCACCATGACCTGATATCCCACGCAATCACATTATCCTGACCTTGAGCTAACTGTCTTTGCCCTATCCTGAGCGCCTGGCTAGGATGTATCAATTTTTAAGTCATGCGGCCATTTCGAGTTTGTGCCGCTGGCCCTTCAGACTGAAGCTGTCACCCAGCGTGTACCTTCAGCTTACACATCGGAGGGAGGTGGGAGGGGGGCGGACTCGGTGGATTTATACATGCAGTGGTGTTTTATTTGATGTAAAATGTTTACTATCTTTTGGTTATGTATGCAGATGTCAGAAAATCAATTTTGAATGAATTTATCTTAAATTGGAGGGAAAGTTGTATTTCTAGTACTCGCCGGTATGTCCCAGGACAGGTGTCAGTCTGCAGGAGGTGCAGCGTGCGACAGTGTCAGAAGGAGGTGCAGTGTTAGACAGTGTCAGCAGGAGGTGCAGTGTGAGACAGTGTCAGAAGGAGGTGCAGTGTGAGAGAGTGTCAGAAGGAGGTGCAGTGTGAGACAGTGTCAGCAGGAGGTGCAGTGTGAGAGAGTGTCAGAAGGAGGTGCAGTGTGAGACAGTGTCAGCAGGAGGTGCAGTGTGAGATGGTCTAGGGAGGAGGTGCAGTGTGAGACAGTGTCAGAAGGAGATGCAGTGTGAGACAGTGTCCGCGGGAGGTGCAGTGTGAGAGAGTGTCAGAAGGAGGTGCAGTGTGAGAGAGTGTCAGAAGGAGGTGCAGTGTGAGACAGTGTCAGAAGGAAGTGCAGTGTGAGAGAGTGTCAGAAGGAGATGCAGTGTGAGACAGTGTCAGCAGGAGGTGCAGTCTGAGACAGTGTCAGAAGGAGGGGCAGCGGGAGACAGTGTCAGAAGGAGGTGCAGTGTGAGAGAGTGTCAGAAGGAGGTGCAGTGTGAGACAGTGTCAGAAGGAAGTGCAGTGTGAGAGAGTGTCAGAAGGAGATGCAGTGTGAGACAGTGTCAGCAGGAGGTGCAGTGTGAGAGAGTGTCAGAAGGAGGTGCAGTGTGAGAGAGTGTCAGAAGGAGGTGCAGTGTGAGACAGTGTCAGAAGGAAGTGCAGTGTGAGAGAGTGTCAGAAGGAGATGCAGTGTGAGACAGTGTCAGCAGGAGGTGCAGTCTGAGACAGTGTCAGAAGGAGGTGCAGTGTGAGAGAGTGTCAGAAGAAGGGGCAGTGTGAGACAGTGTCAGAAGGAGGTGCAGTGTGAGAGAGTGTCAGAAGGAGGGGCAGCGAGAGACAGTGTCAGAAGGAGGTGCAGTGTGAGAGAGTGTCAGAAGGAGGTGCAGTGTGAGACAGTGTCAGAAGGAGGTGCAGTGTGAGACAGTGTCAGAAGGAGGTGCAGTGTGAGACAGTGTCAGAAGGAGGTGCAGTGTGAGACAGTGTCAGCAGGAGGTGCAGTGTGAGAGAGTGTCAGAAGGAGGTGCAGTGTGAGACAGTGTCAGAAGGAGGGGCAGTGTGAGACAGTGTCAGAAGGAGGGGCAGTGTGAGATGGTGCAGGGAGGAGGGGCAATGTGAGACAGTGTCAGAAAGAGGTGCAGTGTGAGGTGGTGTAGGGAGGAGGTGCAGTGTGAGATGGTGCAGGGAGGAGGGGCAATGTGAGACTGTGTAGGGAGGACGGGCAGTGTGAGGTGCTGTAGCGAGAAGGGGCAATGTGAGACCGTGAAGGTGGGAGGTGCAGTGTGAGATGGTGTAGGGAGGAGGTGCAGTGTGAGGTGGTGTAGGGAGGAGGGGCAGTGTGAGGTGGTGTAGGGAGGAGGGGGGAGTGTGAGGTGGTGTAGGGATGAAGGGCAGTGTGAGGTGGTGTAGGGAGGTGTAGGGAGTGTGAGGTGGTGTAGGGATGAAGGGCAGTGTGAGGTGGTGTAGGGAGGAGGTGCAGTGTGAGGTGTTGTAGGGATAAAGGGGCAGTGTGAGGTGGTGTAGGGAGGAGGTGCAGTGCGGGGTGGTGTAGGGATGAAGGGGCAGTGGGAGGTGGTGTAGGGATGAAGGTGCAGTGCGAGGTGGTGTAGGGATGAAGGGGCAGTGTGAGGTGGTGTAGGGAGGAGGTGCAGTGTGAGTTGGTGTAGGGATGAAGGGGCAGTGTGAGGTGGTGTAGGGAGGAGGTGCAGTGTGAGGTGGTGTAGGGATGAAGGGGCAGTGGGAGGTGGTGTAGGGATGAAGGGGCAGTGCGAGGTGGTGTAGGGAGGAGGGGCAGTGTGACACTGTATGGCTGGTTATAAGAGGCAGTGTGTGGTGGTGAGGGAGGAGGTGCAGTGTGAGGTGGTGTAGGGAGGAGGGGCAGTGTGAGGTGGTGTAGGGAGGGGGGAGTGTGAGGTGGTGTAGGGAGGAGGGGGGAGTGTGAGGTGGTGTAGGGATGAAAGGGCAGTGCGAGGTGGTGTAGGGAGGAGGGGCAGTGTGACACGGTATGGCTGGTTATAAGGGGCAGTGTGTGGTGGTGAGGGAGGAGGTGCAGTGTGAGGTGGTGTAGGGAGGAGGGGCAGTGTGAGGTGGTGAAGGGAGGAGGGGCAGTAGGAGGAGGTGTAGGGAGGAGGTGCAGTGTGAGGTGGTGTAGGGAGGAGGTGCAGTGTGAGGTGGTGTAGGGAGGAGGGGCAGTGTGAGGTGGTGTAGGGATGAAGTGCAGTGTGAGATGGTGTAGGGAGGAGGTGTAGTGTGAGATGGTGTAGGGAGGAGGTGCAGTGTGAGGTGGTGTAGGGAGGAGGGGCAGTGTGACACGGTATGGCTGGTTATAATGCAGATTGACACTCAGGTGCCCGTACATTGCTAACATATACCCCACAACACACGGCGTGCAGAGATCTGCTGGAGAACCCGCCCGCATGCATACAGCAGGCAAGTGACAGTTTGTTTGATTGTCTCTGGACTCTGTATGGAACTCCGTCGACACCTATGAAGGTGTCGGTCATACTATCAATCCTGCTCAGTGGACCCATTTGCAGTTTGGGCTATTTTCCGTTCCAGCCAGTGGTCCACTACTGGTTCATCAAAGGGTGTAGTATGTGCTGTCCTGTCTGTGGGAAAGTGCATATAAAAGATCTGTTGCTTGTTGGAAAGAGTAGCCAAAGAAATATGTCAGAATGACCATATTATAAAATCACGAGAATGCTCTGCCGCTGTGAGCACCCCGTGAGATTACAAAACTCTCCCCTTCATATCACCTGTGATGCCATTAGCCTTATCAAACCAACTCATGAATCAGTACTGAAAAGAGGAAGGCAAACTAGACACACAAATGAACAGTGAATAAGTTGTGCTTTATTGGAGCAACAACTACTGTCCATTCCCCTACATGTGACCTAGCACCCGCACTCCTCACCTTCCGTCCACACTAATTCTCATTACCACTTAGCCTGTATACTGAAAGCAGTGCCCACAGCCCATGGGACAGGAGTCCTATGGCTGTGGATACACTCAATTTGAATAGGTGAATTTAGGTAGCATCAGACAGAGTGTCTGGGGTTCCTGCTCAAGAGTATGTGTGCTTCACTCCAGAGCCAGGACTAGAGTGCCGGTCAGGATGCCTGGAGCATCGATCCTTCATTTACATAAATGCGGTGCATCTCCTATATTTAGTGTGGTCAGTTAGTCAAGGCAGTGTAGGTGACTGAGCAGTCCCACTCTCAGCCACTCAGGCGGCCCCACAGCTGGGGTGGGAGCCAACCCCCCAGTGGAGGTGGCTACCACCCCACTCAGCTGCAGGTGCCGCCCTGAGTATATATGCAAATGAGGCCGAGGTTGGGCCTCCCTTATGGCCACAGGGGTGAACCAGTAGTTGGATACAGTTACATTCATATATACTCCTCCATATATAGAGACCGAGAAAGTCCCTTCCTTGGTGCTGGTACATGTTTGGAGGCACCATAGGAAATTTCCATCCTTTGGCAGTTTTCCCCTACAACCTGGCCCTCCTTCCACCGCAGTGGCACCTGCTAGGACTCAACAGAGAACTTTTCCATCGCCTTGAACTGTTTCCTATATAACCCCGCTCCTTCTTAATCTTAGGCAGCATGCATGAACATATATTTCACATAGTCTATTCTCATATCATTCTGTGATTAGGCATCATGGCTTTATAGTTTACATAACCTTGTCCCCCCGTGTCATGCACTAATAAAGATGCTCCCTGCCACTATATAATCCCTCTTCCATTTCTACTTGGACAAAACGGACAAGCAAAATGGAAGCCCTTAAACATTACGTCTTTTTCGGTTGAGCCAGAGCGAGTGCCATACCATGAAGCAGTGTGCATGTTACTAGCCTTTATAAGTTTCGGTACCCTCCTCATCGCCTGCTCATGCAGTGTATTTTAACCTATGTATATTCTCCACTGTATTGGCCACTCCTCCCTTATTCACTGTTAAAGTTTTTCTTTCAAGTTTTCTTTCCCTCTCCAGTTCTCCACCACCTTGAGGACCATTCCTATCTATTCGTTGAAAGTACTGGTTTTTAGACAAGAACAGCCCCAAAATCTATCTTTAGGATGGCGGTCCCACTGTAGACGATGGCTTTGAACCGGTTAGGTTACTACTTATCTATACTAGTTTCACTCTCCAATTCATGACTATACATTGCTCCTAAAAGGTAATACATATAGCATGGAGAATCTGAATTGAATTAACATTACATCGATATTCTACAAAGAATTCCTATTACCTTGATATTCTAACATTAATCAATATTACATTGATATTATAACATTGACCGATATTACATTGATATTATAACATTAATCAATATTACATTGATATCCTGAAAAGATGTCTTTTATCCTCCCGTCACTGTCCGGGTTGTGTGTGGCAATTCTCTTGCGCGCCCAGGCCCCCTTTAAAACTCGCGATAAATAAAAATAAAAATAAAATAACAATGAGTTTTAAAAATAGGGTAAGCAGGACAGAATAGCAACACAAGCAGGGAACCATGACAGGTCAGATCTTGCATAAGACAATAACTTGACATCTTTCTATCAGTGCCCAATCCATTACTGCCACCTTGTTTATCATGCCACCCAATGAATCAACAATTATCCCAGCCTGATAATGAATCAACCATTTATCAGCCATGATTGCTTCTAACAATCATCGACCGCTTGCTCCATCCCCTGAATGGCCCCAATCAACCAGTTCCCCTCTCTACAACTACTCCAAGACACTCAATCCTCTTTTGCAACCACCGGTTGGTTCCCTCAATCTACTGACCCCGTCAATCTACTGGCCCCGTCCATCTACTGACCCCGTCAGCCTTCTGGCCTTACCTCTTCTTGACCCCGTCAATTCCGCATCCGCGATCAATCCCATGATCCTAATCCTGTCCTCTCCCTCCTTACTTCCTTTCTCTCTCCCCTTTTGATCCTTCTACACGCGGACTCGTCCCTGCCGGACAGCATCGCCCCGTTCGATCCTATGAGCAGCCCGAGGCGCGAACTCGTCTATGGCTCATTCTGCGCCGATGGGTCGGGTGGCCGCTAACACCTTCCCATGGCTATACCCACGCCAGTTCCATGCAAGCAGGAATCAAAGAGGTGCATAATGTTTAATTCAATCCTCTCCCCCTTACTTTGCTACTGCGGGTTCCTCGCAAGCAGGAATCCGAGGGAAGCCCAATTGCCAGAATTAGCTTCCCCCTCCCATACTTGTCTCCTACAAGCAGGAAACAGAGAGGCACTCAACTGTTAATTAAATCCTCCTCCCTTACTTGTTACATGTGGGTTGGGCGGGGAGCCTAATTTCCCGTTATTCCCTAATACCCCGAGCACTGCCAGGATCCCCTGTCAGGCACCCGTCGCCCGACCGAAAGGCTTGGGAGGGGCTAGGAGTAGGTGACTAGAAATCCCTGATGGCAAGCTCTAGCGGTTCCGAGCGCTTAGCACTCCGGTACATAACATCGGTCAATTCTGATCGATTAATTATGCCGAAGTGATATACACTATTTCCTTTTTGAAATTGATACAACGTCCCTGCTCATCCCTCCCCTTCTTGGTTCTGATGGCCGACGACTGTATATAATGAATCCCGACATCCGCTACCTTTAGTAGATCGCTCGGAACTTCTCTTAATTACTATGTACCTATCCAGTGTCCCCGCTCATTCCCGTCATTTGTCGGTTCCGATTTTACGGGCGCTGACCACCTACACTACTACCCTTTTTATCCCCTAAACGGCAGCTCTGCCAGCTCCAACACTGCTCCTTCCGGATCCTCCGCCACCCTACTCTCTGCTGCTACTAACAACGAGGAGGGAGCAGTAGGCTCTCTCATCTCGTGCATCCTCTTTTCTTTGCTCTGCCCTTTTCTTGGGCCTATCCATCCCTTACCTTTCTTCCTGCACCTGTAACACATCAAGATAGTACAACCCAATACAATGATGCCAGCGGCACCCAACAGACAATACCACAATGTGCTAAAATGTTCAACACGGACGTAATCGTCCGGCACCTCCACTAGACCGTCCATCGACATTAGGGGCACCTGCAGCTCTGGCAGCCACTCGAGCTGCTCCTTCATCACTCGGTGGAGGGCAGGAGGCCATGAGACATTCAAGGCTGGCAGTTCCAACCTTGCCGGCATTGTTTTAATGTTCACTGTCTCATGCTTTACGGTCAATGTTCTCAACAGCCAGCCTCTCCCCTCCACCGTGCATCCCTCGGGCACTTCGAGGAACGTCGGGCCGGCGATGATTTTGTTGATCGCGGGCTTCTCTACGCAACGAATCCTGACGTTCAACTGAGGCTCATGGGGAGCTATGCTCACCTGACCCATGCCCTCTCGAGGTGCCACCACGGTGGCCGACACCGTCTTTTGAATCTTGCTGATTCGAAGCCTGCAGTCCTCGGGCTTCGTTCCCGTCACGAGCGCCGCTTCGCAGCTCTGATAGGTCGATTCCATCGCCGGATAGCACACGGTTGGCACACTGCCCATGCATGCCTCAGGATAGAAGCTTGCCGTCCTTCTCGTGCTCACTGCTACCACCGACCTCCCCACAATCGTCCTTATATGTTCCGCGTCCAGCAGCACCGGTAGATACGTCAAGTGGTACGCCCAATACGTGTCGGGGCTGACCATCTGTATCCCCACATGGAAGCCCACCGCGGCCTCCGGACCCCACACTGGTTCCACGGTTGCGTGTTGATAATACCAATGGGGGTCGAGCCCTCGAAATCCCGCATCTTCCGCCGCCTTTATCACCAATGCCAGCTGAGCCGGCATCAACAGTATCTCGGTCAACATTCCGCGCTCCAGCTGCATCACCATGCGATGGTGTAGGGCCTTCTTAGCCACATAATTGTCCACTACATTCTCAATTTCGTCCACCACGAGTCTTACGCGCAACACCAGCTCAATCTCCCTGCCCAACTGCACGCCTTCCTCTGTTCCTTTCTGTGCCGCTTTCATCATCTGCTCCACCAATGACACATGCTCGGCCAATTGTATCTGAATGTTCCTTGTTTGATTCATCATTGAAAGCATATGCTGTTGGTTATGCCTAAGGGCCTGCGTCTGTAGGCTATGGGTATTAACAGCATTTTGCACCTTGTTCAGTTGTGCCTGGCTTACTGTCCCAAACAGCCATGATGCCGCCTCCCCCACTGCATTTACCAATCCCCTCTTCGGTCGCTGCGCCCTCGGACGGACACCCTGTGTGGTATTCTCCTCCACCCTGCTCCGCAGGACATCCAGCTTCTTTTCCCAATGATGAACGCCAACATACCACCGTGCCACCTTCAACATGTCCATGAGCTCCCGAGCTTGTGCGATCCATTGTCCGACCGGTGGCCGTACCGGCGGTGTGATCAGCACCACCAGTTGCCACACCGCAGACACTGTCCTCACCTCACCCTGGCTTTCCACCAGAACACCATCCTCCTTAAACAGGTCGGTGCTGTCGCCCGCTGGCAGGCAGCACCAGATGACGCCCACCTGCCAGTACAAATACCACATGGTACAAATCGGTTTGACGCTAATGTGCAGTGTCCGGGCGATAAGTTTCCAGAAATCTTGTCATGCAGCACTATCTGGGGAGTGCAACCCGGCAGATCCTCCTATCAATCCCGACACTGCCAATCCTTGCGGACACCGACCTGGTATATCCCGACCAATTCACCAATGGGCGCAATCCACCGCAATGTCACTTGACCTTTATTTTCCTGGCGCGCTCCACTCACTTTCCATCCTTCACGCACGCCTTGGCCTCCACCACACGCACTCTAGCGTGTGTACATTAGTGTCTTCCTACTGACTGCACACTGAATTCCCGTACCTATTTCTTCTCGCTCGCTGGCCGGCTCACCCCGCCTCCTCTCGGGCTTGCATACGCTCTAATTATAGTCTTCACGGCGGCGCAAGCGACCCTGGCGACCTAGTTTCCACGGGACGCCGTCTGACCTATATCCACTCCTGCAGCCTCTCTAGGCCAGCCTTGACCGTGGCCTCAGAGGTCAAACGTTTAGCCTCCTCGCACGCTCGGCACCCGCCTGCTGCTCTAACCTGGCACCGTTTATGTAACTACTCACTCTATTTTTAGCAGTAGATAGAAACACCAATGTCTATGTTAATTCTAATCAGTAACTAATAATAATTTATAAATCATTTCCTTGCTTCTGGAGTGCACACAATGTTCACGTACGCCCCATCAGCACCTATTGTCTCGTGAAATGATCACTTCCGCTGATATTCACCAGCTAATACTTATGCTCCTATAATCACGACCTCCTCTCTAATCTCCTAGGTCGCCGCCTTCCTGTGGAGGTTTCTTTTCCTAGACACGCTGTAGGCACTCACAAGCCTGCATAAATGACAACGCCTACTCCGTCGCCGCCGTTACGGCAGGGACTGCACTCAATGTTTGTGTTATCCTCTACTTATTCATATCCGCTCGGCGTGAACGATCATAGCCTCTTGTGGTTAAAATCCCGCACTGATATGGTCTCTAGCCTCCTAGTAACACGTAAGGCACCGGACACCTCCCAACACCTATCTGAAAGCACCATGCTCCTTTCATCGGTTCGGTGCTTTTACATACAATAGAAATTATATATATATATAAATGATACTGATCACTGCGAGCAGCACGACCACACAACGTCCGTCATGCACTGCAACACTTACTAAATGTCTGTGTATCTAATGTCAGATTACTCTCCTCAGGCAAAGCACAATACCATCCCTGTAGAACGCACCGGTCTGCCACGCCATACAATGTTCATGTGGCTTTGTCCTAACACAATGTTTGTTTCAACAGCTGGTACGACTAGGTGATGTATCTTACGGATTATACTCGATCTGCGGTTGCACACCACTTCCTTTTAAATGTCTGTCAACGCACCATGTGTGTCGAAACCCTCACCTACTGTGGAACTTCACCAATGTCTGTGAGTGCTGGCTCCACACAGTCTATGTTTGGCACTTACTCCGACCGGTTTCTTGAATGTATATATAACCTTCACGCATACACACACTCTATTCCCTCCTGTAGGGGCCTCCACAGAAGACCTCCACACAAGCAATACAGGCGCGCTTGGCCAACTGTTGCTCCTCTGGGTGTGGGACTATCTCCAGCAGCCTCGTCTTCTCTCGGGTGTGTGACCGTAACACTCGTGTGTTGTAGGTTTGCCCGTTATCCGGAGGTGGCGGTGGGCGCTTGGTCGCTCCTGTGCTTGTGCGGCGATAGCCTAAATCTCGGGTTGCCTCCAGGGACTCACGCTCTGCTCGGCCGCTGTCTGCGCCGGTGCTAGGTGCAGTACCGCCCTGTGCAGTGCCCTCAGCTCCGCGTGGCGTTGGTGCGTGGTGGGGGGGCGGCTGACCAGTCCGCGTGCTGCAGGGGTGGTGTGTGCGCCGTGTGGGCATCTGCCGGGGCGCACTCACCATATATCGCCCTATCTCACGCCACGCCTCCCTCGGGCCTGCCCCCACACTCGTCGCCTCGGGGGAGGGGGTGTAGCTCCTTTTACAGCCCCGCGGCCGGCTGGCCGGGTTCACGGGTCTACTGGGGGTCACGGGTTCACGGGTTGAGTTCATGGGTTCACGGGTTGAGCTCTGCTCATCCCGCCCCAACACCTGTCCGGAATACCGGGGAAGCAAACACGTGCGCAACACATCAGTACCATCAGTCAACCCTTCACTCTCACCCATGCAATCATCATTACTCCTCCCACTCACACATGCCTTGCCATTCCTGTCAGTCACTACATGCCCATCACTCCACTCACCCACACATGCCTTACCACCAATCTTATTCTCTATTTGACCATCTGTGCGGCCCACTTCCCCCTGCCTGCCCTTGGCCTCCGCTGGGCCCCCAGTCACCGTTTGGCTATCCTTTGGGTGGCCATGACCCGCATTGGCTGGGTTCAATCCCCGGCCACCGCCCTGGCTATCTCTGAGGTTCCTATGGCCCGCATTGGTCGGGTTCAATCCCAGGTCACCATTCCGGCTATCTCCAGGTTTGCTATGGCCCGCATTGCTTGGGTTCAATCCCCGGTCACTACGCTCGGTCATTCCCCTGAACTTCCCGCAATCTCTGAATGTACTAGGTACTCGCCCTTGAAGCTGCCTATGTGGCAACTGGCCAGCATTATGATTTCCCAACTGTGCATCCCTATCCATATGCGGTTGATTCCGGGACTGCTTCTGCTGCAGCCTTTGCTTTTTTCTTTGACCCCGGGTCAATCTGGAATTAATCATATCCCATTCCATCTCCCCATCTGCCAGCTTCACTTGATCCCTATTCACTACTCTTTTCCTGTTCTCGGGGCCCACTACCGTAATCACGGCTCCCCTTACATCCGTCACTATAAAGCCCGGATCAAATTGCCTGTCCAATGGCCCTGGCTCATTCACTAATAACAATACTGCATCGCCCACCTTTAACTGCAGTGCACTCGCCCTGTTAACCGCTCTGGCGGTATTATACTGCCTACTAATGGCCCTATTGCGTACTGCTTCCTGAAGCGAATCCGCTAATTCATCAATTCGCCTGGCGGCATTTGATGACACCTCCCCAGTTTGTCGGTATAGCAGCTGGGACTGTGGTTTATTTGGATGTCTCCCAAACTGTAAATAGAATGGTGAGAATCCGGTGGTACCCAGAGCCGTGCATCTATATGCCAATAGTGCATCCCCCAAATATTCCTCCCACTCTGATGCCCTAGCATTAACCAATTTGGCCAGCATGCTTTTTAGTGTTCTATGGAAACGTTCCACCATGCCATTAGATTGTGGGTGGTAGGGGGTGGTGTGTCTTACCTCCACCCCTAGTTCTTCCAAATATCCCATGATAAGCTTATTTTTGAATTCCAGCCCATTATCTGTTAGGAAAACCTCTGGTGCTGAATATCGGGGTATGTACTCCCTCACTAAATAATCATAGATCCCCTGTGCTGACTTATTCGGGAGTGCTTTCACCTCTACCCATCCTGTGCAGTGGTCTATTATAGAGAGTAGGTATCTATTTCCTTCTCGGCTTTCTGGGAATGGCCCTGTCAGATCTGCTGCTACCAACAATCCGGGAGCTACTGGAAGTGGCATTTCAGTGGGTAGCGGATAATCCCGCTTCACCCTATTTAAGGAGCACGGTGGGCATCTTGCTATAAATTTAGCGATATCTCCTCTCATGCCCGGCCATCTAAAATGCTCCTGTACCCTCTGCAGTGTTTTCGTCATTGCCATATGCCCCACGTCCTTATGAGCCCGTTCTACTACTTGTTCCCTGTATTCTCTTGGCAAAAATAATCTGGGATAGCTCTTCCGCCCTGGTGGCGGTATTAGTGAATACACTAACCCATCCATCAGGATATAATCATCCTGATCCTCCCTTGCCAGGATTGCCTGTGTGGTATCCGCCTGCAATCTCTGCAGGTTTTCACAATCTAAGTTGTAGTATTCAAATGGCACTTCTTCCTCGAGGCCGGCCATTTCTACCACCGACATCTGCTCGGGCTCCTCGGCTACAATAGTGGGTCTCAGCCTAGACAGCATGTCAGCCCATACATTAGAAGCACCCGCAAAATACTGAATTGGGGCCGAATATTCGGCTAGCAACACAGCCCATCTTTGTAGGCGGCTGTTTTTCATTTCCTTCTGGAATAAGCATTTTAAAGGCTTATGATCCGTATAGATCACAAACTCAGCACCATACAAATAAGGTCTTAATTTAATGAGTGCAAATATCATAGCATAGGCCTCCTTTTCAATGGTGGGATAATTCAGTTGGGCTGCATTTAGCCGTCCACTAATCAAATGTACTGGCCTCTCTATGCCATTCTCATCCTCCTGTACCAATATAGCACCTATACTGTAATCGGAGGCATCTGTATAGAGTTTGTATGGTTTTGTGGGATCGGGAAATTTAAGTATCACACAGTCCAATAGGAGCTGTTTCAACTCTTTCCAGGCTTTCTGGCACTCAGATCCCCACTCGAATTTCACAGCATTTTTCGTCAACTTGGTGAGTGGTGCCACTACATCGGCATAATTCACCATTAACTGTCTATAATAGTTGGCCGATCCCAACACACGACGTACTCCCTTTTTATCAGTGGGGGGGGCCATATCCCTGATCGCAGCCACTTTATCGGGATCCGCTTTTAGACCCTCCGCACATACCACAAACCCCAACAACTTAACCTCCCGCAGGCCAAAGGAACATTTGGATTCTTTAATGACCAGGCCCGCCTCTCCCAGGGTGGCCAACACCTCTGCCACATGCGCCCGGTGTTGATTTTCGTTTCTGGAATAAATCACTATATCATCCAGGTAGATCAGACATGACTTGCCCAGGAATTTGGCCAATACTGAATTCATCATGCGCTGGAATACCGCAGGTGCATTCGTCAGACCAAACTGCATTCGTTTAAACTGAAACAGTCCCCTGTGGGTACTGATGGCCGTCTTTTCCCTGCTGTCTGGGTGCATTCGCACCTGCCAGTACCCTGATTTCAGATCTATTGTGGTGAACACTTTGGCACCCGAGAGTTGGTCGAAGATATCCTGAATTCTGGGTAGCGGGTAGGCATCCTTATGAGTCACCTCATTTAGACGCCTATAATCCCCACATAAGCGAATAGAGCCATCCTTCTTTGGTACAACCGTAACAGGACTGGCCCAGGCACTGCGGCTCGGCTCTATTATGTCCTCTTTCAACATCTTGTCCAGCTCCCGCTCCACCAATTTCATCTTAGAGAGTGGTATTCTATATGGCCTTTGATTAATGGGGCGGGCATCCCCAGTGTCTATGGTCATTTCTACCACGTCGGCGGTATTCAGGGCAGCCCCCTGCTTGGGGAACACGGTGGGGAATTTTCTTCTCCAGTATTCCACCTCCGATACTATACCCGATATACTAGCACATGTGGCCTCCGTACCCAACCACCTATGCTTTTCTCCATTCAGGACAATACTCATGTCCGTGTAAGACAGCACCGCATCACACCGCTGCATGACGTCCGTCCCGATCAGGATATCATGTTGTAACTCCCCCACAATACAAAAATCACACTCAACCCCCACTAAGCTGACCTTCCCCACTCCCCTTGTAGGAATCAAATGTCCCGAGAGTGAGCGAAGCCTCAGTCCCTCCTCTAATTCACCCTTTGTATATCCTGTACTATTTAATGCGTTATACACTTTACTTCTCATCATGCTTTTACTGGCACCAGTATCAATGAGCCCTGAATATGAAATTCCGCCAAATTTCACTTGAATACACGGCCTTAGATCTGATGCCTGACCTAGTTTCCCGACTGCACCGGACCCCGCCGTACGGGTGCATTCTGGCGCACCTGTCTGCACCTTTGTTGATGGGTGTGAATAAAATCTCGGTGATAATTATGGGCACAATACTCACACCTGACCGTATCTGGGACCTGAAAACCCTGTCTAGGAAAGCGACCCACTACCTGGCGCGGCGCTCTTCGATTTTCGCCTCTATTCCCCTGATTATTGCCGGGTAGTGCGGGTGCAGTCTGTACCACCACTGTGGAGGGCTGTGCCGGTGCAACTGCGACCTGGGCAGCATGCACTGGGCGCTCGGCACGCTCTATCATCATTTTCCGGAGGCTTTTTATCTCGCCCTGGAGTGTTTTAAAGGCGGCCCTGTCTACGCCGGACGCCCCGGGCTCCCCCCTGGCATGCCCTTCTATGGCCCCAATCTCCATGGGCTCCTCTTTCCTATGCGCCCCGCTCAGCCTGCCTCCTGGCCCGGCCAGTCCCTCCTCATTTTCCCTGGCCACCGTCATGGCAGCCTCTAGGCTACCCGACTTGGCCAGGCGCACCGCCAACCTTACTACTGGTTCAATCAAGGAGTCCTCGAACTTCTTAATCACCATGTCATGTACTGCGCCCATCTTTACCAACCCTTTCTCTGGCCACGCTCTCTGTACAGCCGTACTGTATCGCATACAGTATGCCGACATCAGCTCTCCTTTTTCCTGCTTCAGGGTGAACACGATATCCACCAAGGCAGTAGCTTCCCTGGCGGTCAAGAACAGTCCCACCAGGCGCTCCCTGACCTCCTCCCATGAGCTATCTGCATCATTCTCATATACCGAGTATATGACCTCATGGAGGTTGCCCCTGGAGTGGCTGAGTGCAAACTTTACTACATCCACTCCCCTTGCCCCAGCCACTCTACCTGCTCTGCCCACCTGCTCTACCCATGTCCTCAACACCCCCAAATCGGACCCATCCACCGTGGCGATCAGCCGGCCCTGCTCCCGGAGATCTCTTACAGCTCTCTCTTCTTCTTTAAGCCGATCTCGTCTCATTGCCAGCCTTTCTTCTCCCACTATCTTATCGCGCAGGAGTTGCGCCTTTTCTTGCTTGAGACCGACTCCAAACTCCCTGGTTTCTCGAAGCAGCTTAGACTGTGATTCTAACTGCCCCGCTGCATATTTGCTCATATACAGCAACTGGTCGCCATCGGCGGGTATCTGTCCCGCTGCCCTTCCATTGGCTAACCAGTCGGCAAACCCGCGATTAAATTCCGCTTCTGCCATGGTGCTATCTGTACGGTTATCTGGGACAATGCCCCTCCTTCGATCTAAATCCTTTTCCCTGGAAGCTCGGGAGCTGTCCCTGGAAGATCTGAATCTATCCAGTTTATTTCTTTTTATCTACCCACGGTTACTTTAAGTACAGTAAGGCAGCGCTATTTCTCAAACCAACCTGTATCGGTTGATTTCAACACACCCGACAACTTCCCGTTTTTACTCCCCTACACTCACACACCCCGGGTCCGCTGACCTCGTCGGGTCGGCCTCCCTGCTGGATACAACTCGGTCCAGCGGTGGGTAGGTGATTGATGCCTCTAGGCTGTCAGCAGGTCTAGCTCTCTCGGTGGCCTACTTCCCTTCACCCCTATCGTACAATGTTTATCAACACCCCCAACTTTACCCATAAACCTATATAGCAGGTCCAAACTGGATGGACAACGGCCTACGGTCCTAACTAAAGGATACCTCGATCCTATTCCTTTTCACCTGCCTTCGTTCTTCTCGCCTGGCTTCCCGAATTTCGTTTTCTACCGCTCCGACTGCATCCGCCAATCTCAAATAATATTCGTACTGTCTGTCCGCCCGTCTTTCGCCTTCCTTCACCCTCTCAAAATCCTCCTGCGCCCATGTCCTTTTGAATTGTTCCTTCTTTGCTACCACCTCCCACATTAAGTCGACATACTGTTCTCTTTCCCTTTCCACTTGTCTACTGTCGATGGAGCCTTCCCATGACTTTAATCGCTGCGCCAACTCTAAGTCCTCCCCTTCTTCCTGCATTTCCTCGTATCTATGTTCTAGGTCGGAGTCTACCTCTCTCTCCTCCTCTGTTTCTGAGTCTGTATCCGAATCTGTATCCGAATCTGGAGCTACAATTTCTATTTCCTCTTCAAAACCCTCATCAACGCCGTATTCTATTACGAATGGTACCTCCCATGGATTACTGCCCACTTTAATCCCTTCATACTCCTCCACACAGATCCACTCCTCCATTTCTCTCTATTGTTTCCTATATCTCTCTTCTCTCTCCTTTTGTTTCCCGCTAT
>CM059189.1:49101743-49265160 GCA_030323885.1 Branchipolynoe longqiensis
CCCCCCCTGGAGGCTGACAGTGCCCCCACAGAGGCTGACAGTGGCTCCACCACGACCCGGAGGCTGACAGTGGCCTCCGCCACGACCCCGAGGCTGACAGTGCCTCCCCCCCGGAGGCTGACAGTGTCCCCGCAGAGGCTGACAGTGGCCCCCACCACCACCCGGAGGCTGACAGTCGCTCCCCCGGACGCTGACCTGCTCCCCCCGGCTATATTCTCCGCTCAACGGGCGTTCACAGCCGCCAGAGACCGGCTTACCATCGGGGCTCCGGCACGGCACACTGACTGTGTTAGTTGCTTGTTGGAGTTTTACGTCCTGGCAACATCTAAGGTCATATCAGGACGTACTGACTGTGCAGGGGCAACTTTTGTTATCTACGTACCGGACGCCGTGGCCAAATCCGGGTCATGATGAAGGCGGCCTGGTCTCCCAGGGGCAGCACTATAAAGTTACCATGAGTGCACACTGTCACAAGTCGGTAACTGTCCTGATATGACCTGAGATGTTGCCAGGATGTTAAACTCCTACAAACAAAAAGGCAAATTTCTATCTACGTGATAATGTTGAACAAATTGTTGATATCTAATAAATAGTCTTAGTATAGGCTCAAACAATTTGTCCGTCATATTTCTCTCCAAACGGTTATTTTGTCTTCATATGTGTGACCTGAAAACCCCTTGAATATCACTTGTTGGCATAATTGTATATTTTTTTTTACAAATAGTATCAGTTATCAGCAGGGATGACAGATCTCCGCGATCTCGCGGATTACCGCGATTAAAACATGTTTAATGATTAAAGTTAAGCAAAATTCCAAGCAGTATGGATGTATGTCACTATATGACAACAATTGGTTAATTTGAATCCCTTTCTTATATGACCGTGAGTGTTACTAGAACATAAAACCCAAACAAGAACGAGTTAAGTATGGGCGATAATACAGTCACGACAAGGACAGTTGAAACCTGACTTCCGGCATTTTTACGGGATTCCCTAACAGTTCTAATCCTGTGGCCGAAAATCCGAGTTTTCGCGGAAATACACCGTCGGCTTAAAAATCTCGACTTGATTTCGGTGTTTTTTGGCGGAGACCACTTTCATGTCTGTAGTAAGCGGGAGGTGTAGTAAAGTGTCGTGTCACACGACTGGGCCGTGGAAGGGCGTTCTGAAGTGTCATGTCCTCAGTGGCCTGTTCTGCGCATGTCACACAATGTGGGCTTGGGTACCCGCCCAAAGCCAGTTGAACCCGCAGCGCTGTCTCTGCGACAGAGCTGCTGAACAACACATTAGAAAAAGTGTCAGAAGGCAAGGTAAATGAAATTACCACATAAATTCTTAGTCTAAGAAGAAAATAGATTCTACAAATACTTCTTTATATTGACATGCAATTTTTGAATGTGAATTCATGAATTCATGAGGATTAATATTTTAAAACTCGAATCAAAACCTTTCTGTTGTCGCCATCTTGATTTTTTGCAATTCTCCCATTTCACCAACTGTGTGCCAATATTGATAAACACTGCGCACTGGAACTGTAATATATGTAATACCGTATGTCGGGAGCCGGCTACATGGGAGGTAGCCCGCAGATGGGTCACGTGAGGCGTGGTGAGAGGAGCTAATAATAAAGTACTTGTGTCCTGGTCGTCGTCGTGTTCACATGTTGTCATTACATGGTGTCAGATAGAGAAGAACCGATAGACATGGCGTTGACAGGTCTAAAGCCACCGAGCCCACTGAGCCTGGAAGGCAACCTAGCATTGAACTGGCGTTCGTGGTTGCACTCCTACGATATCTATGCCACAGCGTCGGGCGCAGCGAATAAAACAGAGAAAGTGCAATGTTGCGTTTTCCTACATGTGGCAGGTAAAGACGCACAGAAACTACACATGAACTTCAAATTTAACGAGGGTGACGAAGACAAAATAGCGCCGTTAATTGGAGAGTTTGAGAAGTACTGTACTGGGCACACAAATATAACTGTCATAAGATATAAGTTCAACTCATACAACCAAAGCACCGAGAGTATTGAGACCTACATCCGCGAGTTAGAGCATCGAATACACCTGTGTGACTACGACAAGTTAGAAGACGCCATGTTGTGTGACAGGTTGGTGTGCGGAATTAAGGACAATAAGTTGCGTGACAGGCTGTTGCAGACACCTAATCTAACTTTAGACCAGTGTAGGGATATGTGTCGCCTAAGTGAAAATTGTCATAGTCAGTTGTCGGAAGCCGCAACCAGTAGTAGTGACTGTGTCGATTTCATAAGAAAACGCCCGACAGCGTATGCAAGCCAGTCGCGGTACGCGTCAGGAACACCACGTGGTCGCGCAGAACGCCCACCAAGGTATGACCAACAGAAAACACAGTGCGGCAAGTGTGGATACGACCACACTCCAAACCAGTGCCCGGCCAAAGACAAGCCATGTCTTTACTGTAAGAAGATAGGCCATTTTCAAAAAGTATGTCGAGCCAAGAGCAGTAACAAGGCACGTGTAGACGAAATTGAAGTTTGTGATAGACAGCAGGAAATGCAGGACGACCATGACAGTGACGATGAAGACCTGTACATTGGGGAGATGTCACTTTCCGATGACGAAAAGAAAGAACTTTGGTTTGCGACAATTCGTGTAGAAAATGAAGACATTGATTTCAAGCTTGACACAGGGTCGCAAGCAAATATTATACCGAAAAGTATGTACGCCAAATTACAGAACACAGTCCTTCACCCGTCGACAAATTGTCTGGTCACGTATTCAGGTCAACGAATCATTCCAGAAGGGGAGATACACACTAAGATAGAAGGATTCGACATGTGCTTCCAAGTTACAGCCTACGGGACTCCGATATTGGGAAAGGACGCCTGCGTCGAGCTGCAATTGATCAAGCGTGGACGCCGAGGTGGAGTCAAGCGTGGGAGGACGCGCCAGATACAGTCCAGCCGGGGGAAGACAGCGCGGACAGACACAGACGAGATAGACAGTATCAATGTTGAAGCCAACAATCTGGTAAAGAAATATAGTGACATTTTTGTGGGGCTCGGAATGATTAAAGCTAATGCCAACATATTTATCGACTGTAATGTAACCCCTTCTGTAGACCCCCCACGCCGAATTCCCCATGCAGTAGCTGATCAAGTCAAAGGAGAGATAGATAAAATGCTCAAGCTAGGTGTAATTGTACCACAGCTAGAACTGACCCCGTGGGTGAGTTCTATCACAGTAGTTCGAAAACCAAACAAAGTTAGGGTTTGCCTCGACCCCACGAAATTAAACATGGCCATTTTGCGCACGCAGTACCCAACAAGAACGATTGAAGAGGTTATTGCGAAAACGGCAGGAGCAAGGTATTTTTCGGTGCTCGATGCAAATAGTGGCTATTGGCAAATTAAATTGAATAAGCAGAGTTCTGAGTTGTGTACCTTTAATACGCCATGGGGCAGGTACAGATATACGCGTCTACCGTTTGGCATTAAAATGGCGGGAGACATATTCATTAACGAAATGAATGAGATTTTGAAGGACTTGCCTGGTGTTAACGTGATAACTGATGATATACTAGTGTATGGACGAACAGTAGCAGAGCATAACCGTAACCTAGAGAGAGTGTTCATCAAAGCAAAGCAGGCAAACTTAAAGTTGAACCCGAAAAAGTCCAAAATATGTCAGACACAAGTCAACTATGTAGGACATGTATTAACGCAAGACGGGATTAAACCAAACGCTGACCGGGTACAGGCTATCGTAGACATGCCCACACCATCCGATAAGGCAGGAGTACAGCGGTTTTTGGTAATGGTGGGATACGTAAGCAAATTCATCCCGAAATTCTCAGAAATAACTAAACCTTTGCAAACTGTGCTAGAAAAACAGACAGCGTGGCACTGGCAGCACGAACAAAAACAAGCGTTCAGACTGCTAAAAAAGTTATTGATAACCGCACCAGTGCTAAACTATTATAATGTTAATGAATAACCGAAACATGTACAGTTTTCTCGGGTTATTGAATATGTTTTCCCACTCCATTGTCCTTTAATTATTTGATTCAAAGTCATTCTTGTTATTGATATTAATTATGTACTTGTTTAACATAACGACTATAACAGTCACCACCAAAGATACGATGCGAGCAGTGCGGACGCTACAGCGCCGGCTGGCATAATAATATTTGTTCTAATATTGCAATATTTGTATGTTTGTATTGATCAGTGAAATTTGTTTCTTCTTTAAAAAAAAAAAAGGAGATGTAATATATGTAATACCGTACGTCGGGAGCCGGCTACATGGTAGGTAGCCCGCAGGTGGGTCACGTGAGGCGTGGTGAGAGGAGCTAATAATAAAGTACTTGTGTCCTGGTCGTCGTCGTGTTCACATGTTGTCATTACAGGAACCACTACCTCCACAGCTAAGTGTTTGCTCGAATTTAAGTAGGCTTCTCATTCGCCTCTACTTAGCGTTGGGGTGAGTCTTTGTTCTAACCCAGAGGCGGCTGATGGAAGCATCGGTAGGTGGGTGCAGAGTGCGCACACATTCTAAAAACTAAACGCGTCTTAATTCACCGCTGAGACTAAAGACAGCTGGGTGCAGAGTGTGCACATTCTAAACAGTAAACGCGCCTTAATTCACCGCTGAGACTAAAGACAGCTGGGTGCAGAGTGTGCACATTCTAAAAACTAAACGCGTCTTAATTCACCGCTGAGACTAAAGACAGCTGGGTGCAGAGTGTGTGCACATTCTAAACAGTAAACAGGCCTTAATTCACCGCTGAGACTAAAGACAGCTGGGTGCAGAGTGTGTGCACATTCTAAACAGTAAACACGCCTTAATTCACCGCTGAGACTAAAGACAGCTGGGTGCAGAGTGTGTGCACATTCTAAACAGTAAACGCGTCTTAATTCACCGCTGAGACTAAAGACAGCTGGGTGCAGAGTGTGTGCACATTCTAAACAGTAAACGCGCCTTAATTCACCGCTGAGACTAAAGACAGCTGGGTGCAGAGTGTGTGCACATTCTAAACAGTAAACACGCCTTAATTCACCGCTGAGACTAAAGACAGCTGGGTGCAGAGTGTGCACATTCTAAACAGTAAACGCGCCTTAATTCACCGCTGAGACTAAAGACAGCTGGGTGCAGAGTGTGCACATTCTAAACAGTAAACGCGCCTTAATTCACCGCTGAGACTAAAGACAGCTGGGTGCAGAGTGTGTGCACATTCTAAACAGTAAACGCGCCTTAATTCACCGCTGAGACTAAAGACAGCTGGGTGCAGAGTGTGTGCACATTCTAAACAGTAAACGCGCCTTAATTCACCGCTGAGACTAAAGACAGCTGGGTGCAGAGTGTGTGCACATTCTAAACAGTAAACGCACCTTAATTCACCGCTGAGACTAAAGACAGCTGGGTGCAGAGTGTGTGCACATTCTAAACAGTAAACGCGCCTTAATTCACCGCTGAGACTAAAGACAGCTGGGTGCAGAGTGTGTGCACATCTAAACAGTAAACGCACCTTAATTCACCGCTGAGACTAAAGACAGCTGGGTGCAGAGTGTGTGCACATTCTAAACAGTAAACGCACCTTAATTCACCGCTGAGACTAAAGACAGCTGGGTGCAGAGTGTGTGCACATTCTAAACAGTAAACGCGCCTTAATTCACCGCTGAGACTAAAGACAGCTGGGTGCAGAGTGTGTGCACATTCTAAATGGTAAACGCGTCTTAATTCACCGCTGAGACTAAAGACAGCTGGGTGCAGAGTGTGTGCACATTCTAAACAGTAAACGCGCCTTAATTCACCGCTGAGACTAAAGACAGCTGGGTGCAGAGTGTGTGCACATTCTAAACAGTAAACGCATCTTAATTCACCGCTGAGACTAAAGACAGCTGGGTGCAGAGTGTGTGCACATTCTAAACAGTAAACGCGCCTTAATTCACCGCTGAGACTAAAGACAGCTGGGTGCAGAGTGTGTGCACATTCTAAACAGTAAACGCGTCTTAATTCACCGCTGAGACTAAAGACAGCTGGGTGCAGAGTGTGTGCACATTCTAAACAGTAAACACGCCTTAATTCACCGCTGAGACTAAAGACAGCTGGGTGCAGAGTGTGTGCACATTCTAAACAGTAAACGCGTCTTAATTCACCGCTGAGAATAAAGACAGCTGGGTGCAGAGTGTGACATTCTAAACAGTAAACGCGCCTTAATTCCCGCTGGACTAAAGACAGCTGGGTGCAGAGTGTGTGCACATTCTAACAGTAAACACTTAATTCACCGCTGAGACTAAAGACAGTGGGTGCAGAGTGTGTGCACATTCTAAACGGTAAACGCGCCTTAATTCACGCTGAGACTAAAGACAGCTGGGTGCAGAGTGTGTGCACATTCTAAACAGTAAACGCGCCTTAATTCACCGCTGAGACTAAAGACAGCTGGGTGCAGAGTGTGTGCACATTCTAAACAGTAAACGCGCCTTAATTCACCGCTGAGACTAAAGACAGCTGGGTGCAGAGTGTGTGCACATTCTAATCAGTAAACAGGCCTTAGTTCGCCGCTGAGACTAAAGACAGCTGGGTGCAGAGTGTGTGCACATTCTAAACAGTAAACGCGTCTTAATTCACCGCTGAGACTAAAGACAGCTGGGTGCAGAGTGTGTGCACATTCTAAAAAGTAAAGGCATCTTAATTCACTGCTGAGACTAAAGACAGCTGTTGGCATAGAGTTGTGTGTGACGTGGCAGTCTGAAGTGTGTAGCGTGTCTGTCTGTCAAACATGCCAACATTCTGCACTTTGTGTCCTCTACACCAACTCGACGCCACTCGCCAGGCGTGCAGCCAGTCTGAGGAGCAGTTCAGAGCAGTTCTTAATGTGGTGGTGGGGTGGCGTTGGGCTGGTGGGCTGGTGGGCTGGTGGGGGTGGGGGTGGTGGGCTGGTGGTGGGGTGGTGGTGGGGTGGAGGGTTACACGGTTTCGTGAAAATTCGCCGTCTGTGTCCTAATCTTGTCTTGTAACCAGGTAACCAGCTTCCTTAGGGATACATCCACTATTTACCTGCCCTCTTCCTCCGTGCCGAGACCAAACGGAATGAGCTGCCGTCTCCCGTTTTGGTGGATTGTGGGATTCGAACCCTCGGGTTTGAACCCTAGACGAGTCAAACCAACGACTTAAAAATTGATACTTGTCAGTTCCTAGCCATGCGCTTGGCATTATTAGGGTAGGGGAATGACTGGTTAGCTCAATATCAGGATAATGCGACTGAGTGTGATATCAGGTTACGGTGCTGGTGGCCTAGTATCCCAGTGGGCAGCACTATAAACTCGCCATGAGTGCGCCCTGTCACAAGTCGGTACCCGTCCTAATATGACCTTAGACGTTGCCAGGACGTAAAACCCGAGTAACCAACCAACCAATCCGTCGTGTCGGACACGGGAGACGCTAATGCAATAATGGGTGTTAGTTCCGCCAGGTGGCGCCATGTGTTCGTGTTTCAGCGAACAGAAAAGCAAGCAGCGTGATTAAAAACTCTCATGTGCCGTGATAGATAACTCTTATAACCCCACCTGACTCACGCCCAGTGCAGGTTGCACCCTGCCTCCCACCCATCTCCCACCGCCAACCTCCCACCTCCCGCCCCCCTCCCACCACCAACCTCCCACCGCCCACACCCATCTCCCACCCCCACCACCCATCTCCCATCACCCATCTCCCACCACCCATCGCCCACCACCCATCTCCCACCACCCATCTCCCACCACCCATCTCCCACCACCCATCTCCCACCACTCATCTCCCACCACCCATCCCCCACCACCCATCTCCCACCACCCATCTCCCACCACCCATCGCCCACCACCCATCTCCCACCACCCATCTCCCACCACCCATCTCCCACCAACCACCACCCATCTCCCACCACCCATCTCCCACCTCCCACCACTCATCTCCCACCACCCATCTCCCACCAACCACCACCCATCTCCCACCACCCATCTCCCACCACCCATCTCCCACCACCCATCTCCCACCACCCATCTCCCACCACCCATCTCCCACCTTTGTAAGGCAGGCAGCTAATTAAGGCTCCTTGTGGACTCTCAGTTTAAAGAGTGCTTCGTAACACGGGACGCGGGGACTCAGCCACAGCGACTAGACACTTGCTGTCTGCTCTCCACTTCATGCACCTCTTCTATCTCCTCTCAGCTGTGGCGAGTCAGTCACAGCGACTAGGCACTTGATGTATGCACTCCACTTGATGCACCTCTTCTATTTCCTCTCAGCTGCCGGCCTCCTCCTCTCCTCGTTTCATCTAAACAAATATTGCGGGGGGAGGCTGGCCGGCTTTTCGCCTTCTACCGCCACTACTCCGTTTGTGTCTCCTGCTCGCCGACTGGTCACCACAGAGACTAGGAGGCACGGTTCCTCAATTCCTGTAAACCTACCCATTCTGGTTTGTTTTTTTCTCTCCCGGAATATTACTCCTAGGAGTGGTGTATATTTAACAGCAGAGGGTGATTGGGACTAGGTCTATGTTTGACAGTTTGACAGTTCAAGATACTTGTGCCTATTCATCATAGGGACAATGGCTGGTGAATATTTGACAATGGAGGGTGATTGGGACTAGGTGTATGTTTGACAGTTTGACAGTTCAGGGCGCTTGGGCCTATTCGTCAGAGGGACAATGGCTGGCATATGTTTGACAGCGGAGGGTGATTGGGACAAGGTGTATGTTTGACAGTTTCATAGTTCAGGGTGCTTGGGCCTATTTGCCATAGGGACAATGGCTGGTATATGTTTGACAGCCGAGGGTGATTGGGACAAGGTGTATGTTTGACAGTTTGACAGTTCAGTGTGCTTGCACCTATTCATCATAGGGACAATGGCTGGCGTATATTTGACAGCGGGGGGTGATTGGGACTAGGTGTATGTTTGACAGTTTGACAGTTTAGGGTGCTTGCGCCTATTCATCATAGGGACAATGGCTGGCATATATTTGACAGCAGGGGGTGATTGGGACTAGGTGTATGTTTGGCAGTTTGACAGTTCAGGGTGCTTGGGCATATTCATCATAGGGACAATGGCCGGTGTATGTTTGACAGCAGAGGGTGATTGGGACTAGGTGTATGTTTGGCAGTTTGACAGTTCAGGGTGCTTGGGCATATTCGTCATAGGGACAATGGCCGGTGTATGTTTGACAGCAGAGGGTGATTGGGACTAGGGGTATGTTTGACAGTTTTACTGTTCAGGGTGATTGTGCCTATTCATCATAGGGACAATGGCTGGCATCTATTTGACAGCAGAGGGTGATCAGGACTAGGTGTATGTTTGACAGTTTGACAGTTCGAGGTGCTTGGGCCTATTCATCATAGGGACAATGGCTGCCATATATTTGACAGCAGAGGGTGATTGAGACTATTTCTATGTTTGACAATTTGACAGTTCAGGGTGCTTGGGCCTATTTGTCATAGGGACAATGGCTGGCGTATGTTTGACAGCGGAGGGTGCTTGGTGTCGATAACATTACAAACCGCGCCATGTGCATGGCTGTGCTGATGCCATGCCAATTCGTCAGGGGCAAGGACCCAGGTTCGATTCTCGCCCCTGGAGGTACTCCAGGTTCCACACGACGGTTTGTTGTTGGAGTTTTTCCTCCTGGCAACATCCAACGTCATATCAGGACAGGTACCGACTTCTGGCAGTGTGCACTCATGGCGACATTATAGTGCTGCCCCACTGGGAGACCAGGTCGTCACCACCATGAGCTGATATTCTACTCAGTCACATTATCCGGACACTAAGCTAACCAGTCCTTGCCATATCCTAATAATGCCAAGAGCATGGGTAGGAAACGACAACTATCAATTTTTAAATCATTGGTTTGACTTGCCCAGGGTTCGAACCCGTGGGTTCGAATCTAACGATCTACCAAAACGGAAGAAGGACGCTCAACTCTTTTGGCCATCCCATCTGGTGCCCACACGGCGGTAAGTCAGCCCCGCCCCCGCCCCCACCTCTCTGCCTCCTGCTCCCGCCCCCTGAATGCCATCTGCCTGCCCCTGCCCGGGTGCCTCTGATGTATTTTGGGCGTTGCCTGGTCGTCTGTAGCGGTTTCAGGTATTTCCTGACAGCAACACGAACTGAATTGATGAATCACCTGTTGACTTACACAAGAAACGCAGGTACTCTCAGGCGGCTCTGCCACTAGTCGCGAGGGGATGAGTCAGCAGTTTTGGTAGATTACCTGGTTGAGTCAAACCAATGACTTAAAAATGTATACTTGTCGCTTCCTTGCCAGGCGCTCGGCATTATTAGGATAGGGCAAGGACTGGTTGGCTCAATGTCAGGATAATGTGACTGATTGGGATATCAGCTCATAGTGATGGCAACTTGGTCTCCCAGTGGGGCAGCACCATAAAGTCGCCATGAGTGTGCACTGTCACAAGTCGACACCCATCCTGATATGACCTTACTTAGATGTTGCCAGGACATAAAACTCCAACAACCAACAAGCCAGCCACTAGTCGCACCCAGCACGTTGTCCTCTGGCTAGATTCACATATATGCACACTGGGCATATGTACTTTATGTGTAGTATAACATATTTAAACAAGTGTTACCTAACTAACTAACTATTAGGGATTTGTTTTACTTCAGTTAGTTTTTTTAATGACCCCCCATCATAAAAAGTAAACATTTTCCGATTGGGCTATTGGGGGGGGGGAGGGGGGGGGGGAGTCATACAGTGGTTAAACGTATCTGACTAAAAAATTATGTTTCAAACGGGTAAAATAGAGCACAGAAATGTATGCCATAAGAGCAACCGTAAACCACTTCAAGTTTAACAATGGAAAATGGATTTTTGGTAAAAACCAGTATTCCTCGTAAAACTTTAAAACATCTACTAGTGGATCTTACACTGGCTGGCATTAGTCGAGACACAAATAGCGATAAATAAATAAGTTGATTGATTGATTGATTGGTGGTTGCTTTACGCCGTGTCGGCAGCATAGGCCATATTCACGGCGAGAAATGTTTGTTTTTGGTTCAAACCATCGCTTTTACATGTAAAAGCAGACAATCAATTATGTGCCAATAGACACTAATTAAATTAGAAAGCTCACAATCATATATCTGTGGTCAAGGGAAACAAATTCCCATAGAAAAAGAAAAGTTTCATTAATAATTAATAGAATCCATTTAGTAAACTATATAAGGTGGTACAGTCCAGCTGCCCTCAAAAAGGCTAAAATGTTTTCCTGTTTTACCTTAGTAAAAAGGTCATGCATACTGCCTGCAGTGTAGAACCGTTGGCGCAGGGCCAAAAAATCAACGCAACTTAGTAAAATGTGTTTGAGTGTCAGTGGGGACTGACACCCAATACATTCAGGGGGAGGTTCCCCCTTGAGCAGAAAAGCATGTGTAAGCCACGAGTGGCCAACACGGCAGCGACTAAGGACCACTTGGTCCCGCCGACCTCCCGCATGAGTCTGTGGTGGCTTTCCCACAGATGGTTCAATTTCTTTAAGTTTATTGATGTTTTCATCCCACTCATGTTGCCATTTGGATTTTATGTGGGTGGCTATTAGTGGTTTCAGATCAGAGTGAGGGATCAGACACGGTTCAAGATCACAGTTCAGGGCCTTCTTCGCAGCCCGATCAGCTCGTTCGTTTCCTTGTATGCCAGCATGGCCAGGCACCCAGCACAGGTGGATATCATACCCATCTGTTGTCAGTTGGTTCATTTTATAAATGACCGTTGCTAGAATAGGGTGATTCGTTTTCAGTCCAGCAACAGCCAGGAGGCAAGAGAAGGAATCACTGTATATAACATAGTTAGTGTGGTTGGATACCTCGATACACTCCAAAGCGAGAAGGAGTGCTCGGGCCTCTGCAGTGAAAATCGAGCTCTGATCGGGCAAACGTACACCAAATTTTTCCCGTCGGCAGACTGCCGCAGCAGCTACCCGGCTTTGGTCTTTCGAACCATCAGTGTATATGGAGAGGTGGTCTGCAAACTGGCCTTGAATCTCTGCATGCAGTCCTTTGTACTCGAGTGGATGTGTCCCAGATTTCCTCAGTTCCGTGAGTCGGAGGATAACCGATGGTTTTCTCAACGACCACGGGGGATGTTCTGGGACTTTGGCATCCTCCAACACGTCCAAATCCACGCCTAAGGCCTCCAAATGAGGTTTCATTCGGAGCCTCAGTGGCCAGATGTAATTTGGCCCAGCTTCATACCTGGATTCGTCATGTTGCTCGAATAGACAATTGTGTGCAGGATTAATAAATAAGTAAGACTATCTCCTACATTTATATTAGCATAATAGATTACACTGCGCATATTTCAGACCCAATGTGACTCTGGTGGTGGCTCTGCAGGAAAGGCGTCTGTATTAACTCTGACCACAAACGGAGATGTTGCAGCTACACTGCGCCATTGACAATCACACGCGTTTTATTGCACATCAATTCATCAATATATAATCATTCTGAGAAGTTGAAGGGGATATTCGCTTTCCTTACAACAGAAATAATGTTAATGCTACACCTGGTCCTATTTGGTCCATGTATGTTTTATGTGCTGTACCTGTTCTCACGCCTCATGTGCAACGGGTAAGAAGGGCAACCCCCCCCCCATCCCGATTCTTTTACCTTTCTTTTAACCTTTAGCATAGATCTGCGCCATTTGAGTGCCGCCCACCGGACGCGGTGGCTGAATCAGAGCGCGGGCCTCGCATGCGGAAGGTTTGGTTCCTAGTCGAGTCAAACCAGTGACTTATAAAATTGATACTTATCGATTCCTAGCATGGTGCTCGTCATTAATAGGTTAGGGCAAGGACTGGTTAGCTCAGTGTCAGGATAATGTGACTGAGTCGAATATTGGGTCGTGGTGCTGGTGGCCTGATTTCCCAGTGGGACAGCACTATAAAGTCACCATGAGTGCACACTGTCACAACTCGGTACCCGTCCTGATATGACTTAGATGTTGCCAGGACGTAAAACTCCAACAACCAACCACCGCCCTAAAGGGGTTACAGACAAAGGCAACGTCGGACTAATAAACATATCAGAGCACCAATCTACAAAGGTAGTGTCATGTGGAATAACCTCCCTACCAGAGTCAGAGAAACACAAACATGATTGATTGATTGATTGGTGGTTGCTTTATGCCGTGTCGGCAGCATAGGCCATATTCACGGCGAGAAATGTTTGTTTTTTGTTCAAACCCATCGCTTTTACATGTAAAAGCAGACAATCAATTATGTGCCAATAGACACTCATTAAATTAGAAAGCTCACACTCATTAAATTAGAAAGCTCAGAATCTATTTAGTAAACTATATAGGGTGGTACAGTGCAGCTGCCCTCAAAAAGGCTAAAATGTTTTCCTGTTTTACCTTAGTAAAAAGGTCACGCATACTGTCTGCAGTGTAGAACTGTTGGCGCAGGGCCAAAGAATCAACGCAACTTAGTGAAATGTGTTTGAGTGTCAGCGGGGACTGACACCCAATACATTCAGGGGGAGGTTCCCCCTTGAACAGAAAAGCATGTGTAAGCCACGAGTGGCTTATACGGCAGCGGCTAAGGACCGCTTGGTCCCGCCGACCTCCCTCATAAGTCTGCGGTGGCTTTCCCACAGATGGTTCAATTTCTTTAAGTTTATTAATGTTTTCATCCCACTCATGTTGCCATTTGGATTTTATGTGGGTGGCTATTAGTGGTTTCAGATCAGAGTGAGGGATCAGACACCGTTCAAGATCACAGTTCAGGGCCTTCTTCGCAGCCCGATCAGGTAGTTCGTTTCCTTGTATGCCGGCATGGCCAGGCACCCAGCACAGGTGGATGTCATACCCATCCGTTGTCAGTTGGTTCATTTTATAAGTGACCGTTGCTAGAATAGGGTGATTCGTTTTCAGTTCAGCAACAGCCAGGAGGTAAGAGAACGAATTACTGTATATAACATAGTTAGTGTGGTTGGATACCTCGATACACTCCAACGCGAGAAGGAGTGCTCGGGCTTCTGCAGTGAAAATCGAGCTCTGATTGGGCAAACATAGGCCAAATCTTTCCCGTCGGCAGACTGCTGCAGCAGCTACCCGGCTTTGGTCTTTCGAACCATCAGTGAATATGGAGAGGTGGTCTGCAAACTGGTCTTGAATCTCTGCATGCAGTCCTTGGTACTCGAGTGGATGTGTCCCAGGCTTCCTCAGTTCTGTGAGTCGGAGGATAACTGATGGTTTTCTCAACGACCATGGGGGATGTTCTGGGACTGTGGCATCCTCCAATACATTCAAATCCACATCCAAGGCCTCCAAATGAGGTTTCATTCAGAGCCTCAGTGGCCGGATGTAATTTGGCCCGGCTTCATACCTGGATTTGTCATGTTACTCGAATAGACAATTGTGTGCAGGATTCAATGCATTAGTTTTTATCTTGACTACATATTGCATTCTCCTGTTGTTAAGTGATGGTTCATTGGCTTCGACGTAGAGGCTCTGAACCGGTGAGGTGCAGAAGGCCCCAAGGGCCAGGCGCAGTCCCTGGTGGTGGATCGGGTCTAGCAGCCCAATATATAATTTCCTTGCGGAACCGTATACTATGCTGCCATAATCCACTTGTGACTGAACCAAGGTTCGGTACACGGAGAGCAGAACATCTCTGTCCACTCCCCACTGTGAGCTGGACAGCACCCTCAGAATATCTTGTTTTCAGGTACTTTATATGTGGCACAAAAGACAGTTTTGCATCGAGAATCAGGCCCAGAAATTTGCTTTTCTCAACAACTTTAATGGAATCCCCATCCAGGGTCAGCTCCGGTTCCGCATGCATTCTACGCAGCAGGCAAAAGTGCATGCAGACTGTTTTGGTCTTGGCAAATTTGAAACCATTCAGAACTGACCATCGATGGATCCCATTTATGCTTGGTTGTAGCTGTCTCTCTATGACATTCATGTTATCACTGCTGTAATATAAAATGAAGTCGGCCACGAAAAGACTACAGGAGACCCCCTGCTTTACAGCAGGAGCAATACCATTGAGCTTGACCCCGAAAAGGGTCACGGCCAGTATGCTGCCTTGAGGTACTCCTAGTTCCTGTGAGTGTAGGCTGGAATAGGTAGTCTTGACACGGATGCGGAAATAGTTGGCTAGTAGCGATGACGTCACATTTGTTCTGGTACTGTCTTTAAGCAGTACAAATATAACTAAACTATCCAATCAAAAAATTCTTTAAATCCTATTTTGCTGTAGTTATATCGGTTATTTTTTATAAAAAAATGTTTTGGATTAAACCACCATTTTGTCCACCCTGAGCGTGTTCGAGAGTGTTCGATTATGCAACCCGAGGATGTAGAGTCTGCGCATGCGCCAAAAAGTGGCTCGGGTGATTAATCGAATACAACCCAAGGTACTGAAAATGGCTACTCATGAGTCTGGATCAGATTTCTAATGTGTTTCAATTGCTCACAGCACCATGCTATATAAATAGGAAGTAGCCTCGTATTGAACTGAGGATTACTATTCCACTTACGGGCGTTTAGAGCACCATGCTATATAAGTAGGAAGTAGCCTCGTATTGAACTGTGGATTACTATTCCACTTACGGGTGTTTAGAGCACCACGCTATATAAGTAGGAAGTAGCCTCTTATTGAACTGTGGATTACTATTCCACTTACGGGTGTTTAGAGCACCACGCTATATAAATAGGAAGTAGCCTCGTATAGAACTGTGGACTACTATTCCACTTACGGGTGTTTAGAGCACCACGCTATATAAGTAGGAAGTAGCCTCGTATAGAACTGTGGATTACTATTCCACTTACGGGCAGTTAGAGCACCACGCTATATAAGTAGGAAGTAGCCTTGTATTGAACTGTGGATTACTATTCCACTGATGAGGGTTTAGAGCACCATGCTATATAAGTAGGAAGTAGCCTCGTATTGAACTGAGGATTACTATTCCACTTACGGGCGTTTAGAGCACCACGCTATATAAGTAGGAAGTAGCCTCGTATTGAACTGTGGATTACTATTCCACTTACGGGCGTTTAGAATACCAGGCTATATAAGTAGGAAGTAGCCTCGTATTGAACTGAGGATTACTATTCCACTTACGGGTGTTTAGAGCACCACGCTATATAAGTAGGAAGTAGCCTCGTATTGAACTGTGGATTACTATTCCACTTACGGGTGTTTAGAGCACCACGCTATATAAGTAGGAAGTAGCCTCGTATTGAAATGATGATTACTATTCCACTTACGGGTGTTTAGAGCACCACGCTATATAAGTAGGAAGTAGCCTCGTATTGAACTGTGGATTACTATTCCACTTACGGGCGTTTAGAGCACCACGCTATATAAGTAGGAAGTAGCCTCGTATTGAACTGTGGATTACTATTCCAATCACGGGCGTTTAGAGCACCAAGCTATATAAGTAGGAAGTAGCCTCGTATTGAACTGTGGATTACTATTCCAATCACGGGCGTTTAGAGCACCACGCTATATAAGTAGGACATAGTCAGGTAATCATAACCGAGCCGTCTGATAATTTGAACAACCCAGCACCCGTAATATTTCAATTATCAGTGACCTCAATTTAGCTAATACACCTTGAGAAAGTACCTGAGGTGAGGTGAGTTGCTGTAAAAGCTAACCGACTCCAGCTGTCAGGGTGGTTGATGAACTTGGGCAGGCTGGAGACTTTATTTTGGTGGCTGTGTCATGTAGGAAGTCCCGGCCGCGCCCTGGACAAATTGGCCGTCCCTGTGGTACTGCGATTTGCTGCCACCTGAGCCACACGTTTTTACTCCGCGCCGCCGTCTCCAGGTGGCGACGTGCAATTCGGCGGCGCCCTTATCAGATCGCAGCCGGATAGACTACATCACGGTTCCGACTGCGCATGCGCTGAAAACGGTGTTGGGAGCAAAGCAAAGGCGTATAGCCATTGAGTTTGAGGATACGTGTAGGGCAAAACTGGCATTTTATTCAAAATAAATAGAAATACATAACAATTTGGCACAAACATGGACGGAAGGATGCAATATAATAATATAATGAATATGTTTAAGACAAAACTCTCCATAATTAACCATTTTGAGCGAAGAAACATACAATTTCAGTCACTTTACAGGCTGATGTTTACATCACCATTGATTAGCCAGAAGTAATTCTTATTCTAAATATTAAAATGTCAAATGTGTCAACAAAAACTTGTTTAAAAGAAATATATAACCAATATCGGATTAACCCTACTTATCTTCTATTTCTACATATGTCCTTAACCATAGGATATAAATAAAAACATGAATAAAATAAATAAAACTGACTCTGGCTATGGCTCTAACAGTAGTCTAAATGCCTAGATTTGTCTAAATCTAAATGCACATGCCATAACATGTGCTGATTATATTGATGTAAATGCAATACTGGATAACAGATTAATATCTTAATTTATTACATATATTTCTTTAATTGGTATTCTATGTTTCAAACAAGACCTGAGATGAGCTGAAACTAGCACATTTCATAGCTGCACCCAGTGTATTAGCATGTGCCATGTGCTTCTCGTGGGTTTGTTTTGTTCTGACACATCCCACAATGCACCACGAAGCTGGAACCGTGATGTAGTCTATTGGAGCTGCTCAGAGCTGCTCGGAGCTGCTCACATATGTCAGGACTGCTCGGAGCTGCTCACATATGTCAGGACTGCTCGGAGCTGCTCACAGATGTCAGGACTGCTCGGAGCTGCTCACAGATGTCAGGACTGCTCGGAGCTGCTCACATATGTCAGGACTGCTCGGAGCTGCTCACAGATGTCAGGACTGCTCGGAACTGCTCACAGATGTCAGGACTGCTCGGAGCTGCTCGCAGATGCTCACGACTGTCAGGGCGGCTGCGCAGAGTTGCTCGAGCACACTGGGTACCGGCGGATGTGTACACAAAGAGACACCGTGTCACCTACCCCTGAGACCAGACAGCATGGCCGAATGAGTAGAGCGTCCATCTGGTTCGAAAGACCAAAGCCGGGTAGCTGCTGCGGCAGTCTGCCGACGGGACAAATTTGGTGTGCGTTTGCCCGATCAGAGCTCGATTTTCACTGCAGAAGCCCGAGCACTCCTTCTCGCATTGGAGTGTATCGAGGTATCCAACCACACTAACTATGTTATATAGAGTGATTCGTTCTCTTGCCTCCTGGTTGTTGCTGGACTGAAAACAAATCACCCTATTCTAGCAACGGTGATTTATAAAATGAACCAACTGACAACGGATGGGTATGACATCCACCTGTGCTGGGTGCCTGGCCATGCCGGCATACAAGGAAACGAATGAGCTGATCGGGCTGCGAAGAAGGCCCTGAACTGTGATCTTGAACCATGTCTGATCCCTCACTCTGATCTGAAACCACTAATAGCCACCCACATAAAATCCAAATGGCAACATGAGTGGGATGAAAAAATTAATAAACTTAAAGAAATTGAACCATCTGTGGGAAAGCCTCCACAGACTCATGCGGGAGGTCGGCGGGACCAAGTGGTCCTTAGCCGCTGCCGTATTGGCCACTCGTGGCTTACACATGCTTTTCTGCTCAAGGGGGAACCTCCCCCTGAATGTATTGGGTGTCAGTCCCCGCTGACACTCAAATACATTTGACTAAGTTGCGTTGATTTTTTGGCCCTGCGCCAACAGTTCTACACTGCAGACAGTATGCATGACCTTTTTACTGAGGTAAAACAGGAAAACATTTTAGCCTTTTTGAGGCCAGCTGGACTCTACCACCTCATATAGTTTACTAAATAGATTCTATCAATTATTAATAACACTTTTCTTTTTCTATGGGAATTTGTTTCCTTTGACCAAAAATATATGATTGTGAGCTTTCTAATTTAATGAGTATCTATTGGCACATAATTGATTGTCTGCCTTTACATTTAAAAGTGATGGTTTGAACAAAAAACAAGCATTTCTCGCCTTGAATATGGCCTATGCTGCCGACACGGCGTAAAGCAACCACCAATCAATCAATCAATAAATCACCCATCTTGGTAGATCGTGGGATTCAAACCCATGGGTCAAACCAATGACTTAAAAATTGAATCTTGTCGCAAGGACTGGTTGGCTGAGGATCAGGATAATGTGACTGAATTAGATATCGGGTCATGGTGCTGGCAGCCTGGTTTCCCAGTGGGGCAGCACTATAAAGTTGCCATGAGTGTGCACTGCCCCGAGTCGGTACCCATCCTGACATGATCTTAGATGTTGCCAGGATGGAAAACTCCTGGCATCTCCAACAACCAACCAACCTCCCGCGGCGGTTCGCGTCCACCCTATCCGGCCACCAGGTGGCGTGCTGCGGGACGCCCGTGTTGGGTGTGCGCGCGTGTGTGTGTGTGTGCGCGTGTGTGTGCTGTCACGTGTTCCTAATGAACCGGGTTGTTATGTTGATATCTGCTCACATATTGAGTAGCTCTGAGCTGCTCCTCTGTCAGCGCGCCTTGCCTTCAACTGGTCCCATAACCTCTCCCCCTTTACCCTGGCGTCTCGGTACTTCCGGTTCCCCCAATGACACGTGACGATAAATAGGCCTGTTCCCTGTTGGTCCTGGCCGGTGCATTTCTCCTGAGCTTCCCCCCCCCCCGCCCCCTCCCAAACCAAGTTGCTCCTGCTGTTTAGCTGTCCCTGCCCGTAATGCCCCAGTGGGAGTTACCTCAGACACATCACTGCCCCTGTGTGCCGCCCTAATTCCAGCATCTCGCTTTCAGCTGCACAACGCTCAAAGCCTCAATCTAAACAGCAATCCCCTTGCGCAGATTGCCGAGGTCGGACTTGAGTAGCCGTTTACTGTCATAACTGTCCAAATGGCCATCACACAGTCACTACTAGTAACCTCTATAGAAGAGGAGAGTCATTTGTCTCGAATCAAGGCGGAGCTTAGGAACCCAGCCCGAGGCCGTAGATCCGGCTTCCCAGGGTGCGCTTATGATGGATCGCCACCCAGTCTACGTTGGTGGGTGGGAATTAACGTTTTTGCGCTTTATCACCGGGGCTAAATTATTCCGAAGGATCAGAAGGACTTTCTTAGAAGGGGCCTGCAATCAGACAGTCTGCGCTGAGCCGAAACACAGCTGAATAAAATATGGCTGTTGGGTGTCGCACAAGGCGTATTGCATCAGCAGCTGTAAATCTCAGTACCGAGGAAGTGTGTGTGTGGGGCTTCAATTTGTGTCGCACGAGGCGTATTGCATCAGCAGCTGTAAATCTCAGTACCGAGCAAGAGTGTGTGGGGCTTCAATTTGTGTCGCACAAGGCGTATTGCATCAGCAACTGTAAATCTCAGTACCGACCAAGTGTGTGTGTGGGGCTTCAGTTTCTGTCACACGAGGCGTATTGCATCAGCAGCTGTAAATCTCAGTACTGAGCAAGTGTGTGTGTGGGGCTTCAGTTTGTGTCGCACAAGGCATATTGCATCAGCAGCTGTAAATCTCAGTACTGAGCAAGTGTGTGTGTGGGGCTTCAGTTTGTGTCGCACGAGGCGTATTGCATCAGCAGCTGTAAATCTCAGTACCGAGCAAGTGTGTGTGTGTGGGGCTTCAGTTTGTGTCGCACGAGGCGTATTGCATCAGCAGCTGTGAATCTCAGTACCGAGCAAGTGTGTGTGTGGGGCTTCAGTTTGTAGTTGTTGGTTGGTTGTTGGAGCTTTACATCCTGGCAACATCTAAGGTCATATCAGGACGGGCACTGACTTGTGACAGTGCACACTCATGGTGACTTTATAGTGCTGCTCCAGTGGGAGACCAGGCCACCAGCATCATGACCTGATATCCGACTCAGTCATATTATCCTGACACTGAGCCAACCAGACCTTTCCCTATCCCAATAATGCCGAGCGCTTGGCTAGAAAGCGACAAGTTAAAATTTTTATGTCATTAGTTTGACTCGAGCAGGGTTGGTGCCTGTGAGTTCGAATCCCACGATCTACCAAAATGGGAGAAGGATGCTCAACTCATTCGGCCATCCAATCTGGTACAGTTTGTAGTAGTCGGTGTACAACTTATGTTCGACACAACATCCATATGACTGTCTGCTCCATGCAGTTCCCGCCCTCGTCTGATCTGAAGTGTTTTATATCGCTGCGCATCTTGTTCCATATATAATATAGAAAGCCTGGGTAAATGCCCCATACACATCCTGTTCTGTCCATTCTCGATGAAGTATGTCATCTTATGGTGCAGTCACACTACGACGCTTCTCCCGGCGACCGTCAGCGTTGAAAATAAAATCTTGCGCGTTGAGAAACGTCCAACTTTTCGGCGGTTTGGGGGAAAAGTTTGGCGTCAGTGCGGCATGTTATTCGGGCGCGGCCAACGGGTGTCGACGCGTGAGGAAAAAAAAAAAAGAAGAGTTTGGCGCGATGTCTTCATATGGCCTTAGATGTTGCTAGGGCGTAAAACAGCAACGACCCAGTTTGGCGCAACGTGTGGGAACGACCGTCCCGCGCGCGTGGTGACTGCCTAGTGTTGCCATAACGATATTCCAGCGATGGCAACGTCCTTCTGACGTCGCCATAATATTGGAACCCACGCGTTGACGTGCGCTGACGTTTTTTTTTTTTTTTTACATGCTTAAAACCTTGGGCGACCGGCAACGCGCGCCGACGTTGTCCGCCGACCATCAATGTCAAAGATAGTGTACCGACGTGTACCGACGCGCTCATAACGCACCACCAGCGCGTCCAGACATTTCACTTATTATCGCCCAAAATCACTACACGTTGCCGTGTCGCCGGCGAGAAGCGTCGTAGTGTGACTGCACCATTACTTTGGGATGGATGCCATTGATGTGCTTTGGCATAGTTGCTGTTTGTGATTAACTTACAGATTAACTTACAGATCCTCTTCTGGCTGATCTAGACCCTATTGGGCCTCTAATGCCAGCTCGTTATGGTAAAAAAGAACTATTTCGTTGTTTGCACACATATGGAGGTCGATGGAGCCCTGAATTGTGGGTGCCCTCTCCAATGTCTATCCAGCCTTCTTTGATATTGCCTTAGTTGACTGTAGAGGTGTAGGTGTAGGGGCATTGCTCTCAGCCTACAGCGTCATTTTAAACTTTAAGTAAATGGAGTCACTCAGAAATGTACAGTAGACATTTGTACCGTCATTCATCTGGTCGGAAGGAATGGTTTCGTTTATTGCCGGTCTATATATAACTCGGCGGAACGTGATCTGAAGCTGGTTTCCAATATCTGTGTAAAGTCTATGGCTCGAATCTGTGGTTGTGTAGGCAGGTTATAGTGAAATCAATACAGACAAAGAGAAAGGAAGAGTATAAAGTGTGAAAGTAGAGAGAGAGTCAAGCCCTCTGGTTTATTATTTATATGGTACATGGATTCAGTGTAGAGTATCACCCCACCCTTTTCCCGCAATGAGAAACAAGCATTCTTAGGTCTACCAATAGGCATCCAGCATTCCTGGTCCCCATGGATACCAGTGATCTGCCCACCACCACCAAGCTGTGTTGCTCCGCTGGCCACCATCTGCCTTGAGCCTGAGTGTGGTGATCCTAACTAGCACTGTAAACCCAACCAGTAGCAGCTAACTAGACCAAAAACCCATCTACAATGGAATGAGCCTGGAAATGATTGTAGTTGGATCCTACTGAGGTCCATGATTAATCAACATTAACGTACTTACTAACGCAATAGGCCCCACCTGAGATTACCATGAACGTAAGTTCAATCACAAAGGCCCACCCTACATCCCCCATCACCCTTTCAAAGAGTATGTTACTACTAGAAAGATAATCAGTTATGCCCCACCCCCTACTAACGCCTACCATACTAGTCTAACATAGTTACCTCCCCGTATATGTTTCTTTTTTCTCTTATCTTGTTCTTTACCTACCATTCATGTACCAATCTTTTGCTTATTTTCCTGTAATTGTCTATTTGTATATTGTTGTAGATTTGTTTACTGTGTAGAGGCAATTGTGATTAGGGCTGGAAGACCAGTGCATTAGCACTGACAACATGTTATTCAGAGGAATAAAAACACTTGAACAAAAAAAAAAGAGGGGGTGAGAGGGTAGGCTCTGAGTGTCCCTTACACACAGTCCTGCCAGCACCACTATGTCTATTTACATCTCAATCAGGCACCACCAGCACCTACATATACACATACATGAACCTGGTCACATATACCCGATCAGTAATAGAACATTTGCATTCCCCCACCAATGCATTAAATCGGAATATTTTACATCTGTATATGATCCCATCCTTTTAATGCCGGGCTGTGCCTGAATGACAAAGCTGATAAAAGCGTATGTCGCTCACTCAATTCAACACCCTCTATCCACATACCTAATGCCGGGTTGTGACTAAGTGGACAAACCCTAAACAAGTGAATACTTCTGCAGTCGGGTGTGAATCTTGGCAGTTGTGACGTTCTGCAGGCAGTGGTGAACTGACTCCCGGTTTGTGACGCGCCCGTTGGACATCTGCGAGCCATCGACCACTTTGTGCGAAGAGCCAGTAACACGGAATCAAAGATCTGCGCCTTTTTGATGATTTCCACAATTTTCAATGAAAAAGCGAACAGGATGGGCTTGGTATTTGATACTTGGCACTTGGTACTTGGCACGGCAAGAAAATTGCAGGCAATTGATCGGAAATGCATGGCCTAACAGTGTGGCCCTGCATGACCTAACACCACAGCTCTGCATGATCTGATATCATGGTCCTGCATGATCTGACAGCATGGCCCTGCATGATCTGACAGCATGGCCCTGCATGGCATGACATCATGACCATGCATGATCTAACATCACACACAGGGCTGCATGACTTGAAAATATGACCGTGTATGACCTGACAGCACAGCTCTGCAAATGGTGTCAGTTTGGTTTTACATGACCTGACAGCACCGCCCTGTATGGTTTGACAGCACCGCCCTTCATGACCTGACAGTACAGTTGTGCATGACCTGACATCATGTCCATGCATGATCTGACAGCATGGCCCTGAAAACCCTGTCAGCATGGCTGTGCAATACCTGACAGCATGGTCCTGCATGACCTGATAACACGGCCCTCTATTGTCTGACAGCATGACCCCGCATGTCCTGTCAGCATGGCTCTACATGACCTGACACAACATCCCTACATGTCCTGTCAGTATGGTCGTGCATGACCTGACCACATAGCCCTGCATCCCAGCAAGCCATACTGGCATATTCGTGCATGTCCTGTCACATTGGCTGTGCATGACCTGACTACACAATCATGCATGTCCTGTCAGCATGACCTGACATGGTCACGCATGGCCTCACTACACATCCCTCCATGTCCTATCAGCATGACCTTGCATGACCTGACGGCGCGGTGTCCGCTGCCGTCCCCCACCAGGAAGCCCCACTACTTACTGACTGGGAATCCTTGAAGGACGGCGCCTCCCACTGTGTAATTAAGTTAAGGGCTTCACCCCGAGTAACACAGCGCTCAGGCGGGCACCGGTCCGGCCGGCCTTCACCGCTTTTTTTAGCCGCCGTGCCTGAGGGGCGGCATGTCCCTCACCACGCCCATCGGACGGCGGCATGGCTCATCACCACGCCCATTGGACGGCGGCATGTCTCATCACCACGCCCATTGGATGGCGGCATGTCCCATCACCACACCCATTGGATGGCGGCATGTCTCATCACCACACCCATTGGATGGCGGCATGTCCCATCACCATGCCCATTGGATGGCGGCATGTCTCATCACCACACTCATTGGACCGTGGCATGTCCCATCACCACGCCCATCGGACGGCGGCTTGTCCCATCACCACGCCCATTGGACGGCGGCATGTCCCATCACCACACCCATCGGACGGCGGCATGTCCCATCACCACGCCCATCGGACGGCGGCATGTCTCATCACCATGCCCATTGGACAGGAGCATGTCTCATCACCACACTCATTGGACGGCGGCATGTCCCATCACCACACCCATCGGACAGCGGCATGTCCCATCACCACACCCATTGGATGGCGGCATGTCCCATCACCACACCCATCGGACGGCGGCATGTCCCATTAACACACCCATCGGATGGTGGCATGTCCCATCACCATGCCCATTGGACGGCGGCATGTCCCATCACAACGCCCGTGTCCGATGGGCGGCATGTCCCATCACACTCACCAGGACATGCCCTTGATGCCAAAGTACACTCTTAACTTGAGAGGAGCGGGACGTAGCTGAGGTGGTAGAGTGTCCACCTGTGAAGCTGTCAGTCATCGGATCGATCCTTCTCAGTGGACCGATTTGCAGTTTGGGCTATTTTCTGTTCCAACCAGTGGTCCACAAAGGCTGTGGTATGTCCTGTCCTGTCTCTGGGAAAGTGCATATAAAAGACCCCTTGCTGGTTATCTGAAAGAGCAGCCTATGTGGTGGCACAGGTTTCCTCCAAAGAAATGTCAGAATGACCATATGTTTGACGTCCAATAGATGATGATAAAATCAATTCGCTCTAGAGGCGTCATTAAATAAAACAAGCTGTACTTTTGTTCTCTGGACTTGACTGCTGCTGTTGATCGGGTGTCAAAGCCCTGACTGTCAGACCGTTGACTGCGTGTGACCATGCGATCCATCATAAACGCACCCTGTCACAACTCCGTCCCGGGAAGCCGGGTTTATAGCCTCGGCCTGGGTTCATAAGGTCTGCCTCGATTTGAGTCATGAGGATAGGATAGCCTTAGCCGCTGCCACGTCCATCTAGAGATGGGCCTAGTTGTGACTCAAACTGAGTTGGCGGGTGAGTGTGTGTTCAGATCCCGCCTGTTGTCGGCTGGGACTGACAATACTCTGTCTGTCCCGAGGCTACCTACACTAGGTACACTCTTCACTTGACTGCTGTTGCTCGGGGGTTAGACCCCAAAATAGCCAACGTCTGACGGACCTGGGTCAATCTCTGAAATGGAGTACTATTTTTGTGACATGGAAGCCAAGAATGAAAACATTCCAAATTATAGCAGAAGAGATTCCAAATAATAGCAGAATGCATATTCATGTGAAGGTTTACATGTAGATATTTCAGAGTTGAAAACATAGCTATTTCACTTTTGATTTTCATCTTATGCAAGTTTTAAGATGTCCCATGTAACATGGAAATATTAAACACACATCCATAACATCATTTTTAATGTACACAACACATTCAAACCAGATTTGATTGATTACAGTTAAACAAACAAAGTTATGTCTTACAAGAAAAAATTTGAAACAAAGTTGAAAGAAAATCTTTGTTTATTTTGATGTAAATGTGTAATTTTCACATTTTTACCTCAGCACAAAATGCTGTGGAATATAGTAAGTGCATATAGGATCGCTAGCATGTTTAATACCAGTGTATGAGGCAACAATAATTATTTTACTTGCTATTAAAAAAAGAAAGAATTAATTATGTCCATCGTAACATGGATACCAAATATGTAGTACCCAGCAATGGAGATTGGACCCACACACACACACACTCAGTGTCCCACTGACCCCTTTATGGAGATTGGACCCACACACACACTCAGTGTCCCACTGACCCCTTTATGGAGATTGGACCCACACACACTCAGTGTCCCACTGACCCCTTTATGGAGATTGGACCCACACACACACTCAGTGTCCCACTGACCCCTTTATGGAGATTGGACCCACACACACACTCAGTGTCCCACTGACCCCTTTATGGAGATTGGACCCACACACACACTCAGTGTCCCACTGACCCCTTTATGGAGATTGGACCCACACACACTCAGTGTCCCACTGACCCCTTTATGGAGATTGGACCCACACACACACACTCAGTGTCCCACTGACCCCTTTATGGAGATTGGACCCACACACACACTCAGTGTCCCACTGACCCCTTTATGGAGATTGGACCCACACACACACTCAGTGTCCCACTGACCCCTTTATGGAGATTGGACCTACACACACTCATTTGGGGACCCCAACACTCAGTACCCCACTGACCCCTTTATGGAGATTGGACTCACGCACACACACTCAGTGTCCCACTGACCCCTTTATGGAGATTGGACCCACACACACACTCAGTGTCCCACAGAGCCGTTTATGGAGATTGGACCCACACACACACTCAGTGTCCCACTGACCCCTTTATGGAGATTGGACCCACACACACACTCAGTGTCCCACAGAGCCGTTTATGGAGATTGGACCCACACACACACTCAGTGTCCCACTGACCCTTTTATGGAGATTGGACCCACACACACACTCAGTGTCCCACTGACCCCTTTATGGAGATTGGACCCACACACACTCAGTGTCCCACTGACCCCTTTATGGAGATTGGACCCCACACACACTCAGTGTCCCACTGACCCCTTTATGGAGATTGGACCCACACACACACTCAGTGTCCCACTGACCCCTTTATGGAGATTGGACACACACACTCAGTGTCCCACTGACCCCTTTATGGAGATTGGACCCACACACACACTCAGTGTCCCACTGACCCCTTTATGGAGATTGGACCCACACACACTCAGTGTCCCACTGACCCCTTTATGGAGATTGGACCCACACACACACTCAGTGTCCCACTGACCCCTTTATGGAGATTGGACCCACACTCAGTGTCCCACTGACCCCTTTATGGAGATTGGACTCACACACACACTCAGTGTCCCACTGACCCCTTTATGGAGATTGGACCCACACTCAGTGTCCCACTGACCCCTTTATGGAGATTGGACCCACACACACACTCAGTGTCCCACTGACCCCTTTATGGAGATTGGACCCACACACACACACTCAGTGTCCCACTGACCCCTTTATGGAGATTGGACCCACACACACACTCAGTGTCCCACTGACCCCTTTATGGAGATTGGACCCACACACACACTCAGTGTCCCACTGACCCCTTTATGGAGATTGGACCCACACACACACTCAGTGTCCCACTGACCCCTTTATGGAGATTGGACCCACACACACACTCAGTGTCCCACTGACCCCTTTATGGAGATTGGACCCACACACACACTCAGTGTCCCACTGACCCCTTTATGGAGATTGGACCCACACACACACACTCAGTGTCCCACTGACCCCTTTATGGAGATTGGACCCACACACACACAGTGTCCCACTGACCCCTTTATGGAGATTGGACCCACACACACACACTCAGTGTCCCACTGACCCCTTTATGGAGATTGGACCCACACACACACTCAGTGTCCCACTGACCCCTTTATGGAGATTGGACCCACACACACACTCAGTGTCCCACTGACCCCTTTATGGAGATTGGACCCACACACACACTCAGTGTCCCACTGACCCCTTTATGGAGATTGGACCCACACACACACACACACTCAGTGTCCCACTGACCCCTTTATGGAGATTGGACCCACACACACTCAGTGTCCCACTGACCCCTTTATGGAGATTGGACCCACACACACACTCAGTGTCCCACTGACCCCATTACGCAGACAATGGTTGGTTGGTTGTTGAAGTTTTACATCCTGGCAACATCTATGGTCATATCCGGACGGTTATCTACTAGTGACAGTGCCCACTCATGGTGACTTTATAGTGCTGCTCCACTGGGAAATTAGGCTGCCAGCACCATGACCCGATATCCCCCTCAGTCACATTGTCCTGACGCTGAGCTAACGAGTCCTTGCCCTATCCTAGTAATGCCAAGCGCCAGGCTAGGAAGCAACAAGTATCAATTTGATAAGATATTAGTTTGACCCGACCTGGAACCAAACTCTCTATCTTCCGCACGTGAGGTCCGCGTTCTAACGATTCGGCCACTGGTAAGGGTAAATTATTTAGCATTTCAGCGAGTTCGTCCAACATGGACAGGAGCGCAGTCGGTGTGCCGAGTGGAGGCTGTCGTGCTACAGATTTTATCTGACATATGACAGTAGCAGAGTTGGTGTTCCAAGTGGAGGCTGTTGTTCCACAGATTTGGCCCAACTTGGACAGTATCGCAGTTGGTGTGCTGAGTGGAGGCTGTCGTTCTACAAATTTGATCCGACATAGGACAGTAGCAGAGTCGGTGTGCCGAGTGGAGGCTGTCACTCCACAGATTTTATTCGACATGGACAGTAGCAGAGTCAGTGTGCCAAGTGGAGGCTGTCGCTCCACAGATTTTATTCGACATGGACAGTAGCAGAGTCGGTGTGCCGAGTAGAGGCTGTCGTTCCACAGGCTGTTTCCACTGGTACAAGACCGGACTGCAGTGTTTTCTCCTCGGCATTGCATGTCTGCAAATTGCTGCTCGCGTGTAACAGGTGGGGAAAACAGATGCACTGAGCCAACTCTGTCAGAGTATTCTTAATGGACTCATTCAATTTGTTACCAAGATATAAACTGTGTGGATATGAGAATGGTGTCAACGGTTACACATGCTGTGAATATGGTCGTACAACTGTAGTGGTAAAAGGTGCAATAAACCCAAGTACTAACTTATATATCACCACCACCCATCTCTATCCAACATGCCAGAGACCTTTCAAGTCACTTAACATTTCGTTTTGCTAGAACGTGGGATTCGAATCCACGAGTTCGAACCCCGGTCGAGTCAAACCAATGACTTAAAAATGGATACTTGTCGCTTCATAGCCAGGTGCTCAACATTATTAGGATAGGGCAAGGACTGGTTGGCTCGGTGTCAGGATAATGTGACTGAGTGGGATGTCAGGTCAGGGTGGTGGCAGCCTGGTCTCCCAGTGGGGCAGCCATATAAAGTCACCATGAGTGTGCACTGTCACAAGTCAGCCTGATATGACCTTAGATGTTGCCAGGACATAAAACTGCAACAACCAGCCAACAACCTTAACATTTGACGTTGAAGGTGATGGATTGAGTCAAACCTAAGGGAAGCCATGTGCAAGAGCAATGAAGAATCAGCAGCAATATCACATTGATCCAACAACCTGCTGTCACGTGACCAGGCGGCAGATCACGTGGGGCGTATGGCCCAATGGCAGGCACGATTTGTGGGCAACCTGTTGGCCGTGGGAGAGTTTCTGTCGCGGCGACATGAGCCGCATATCCCTCCCTCTCCATCTAGCCTGACACTATAGTGAATGCGTAGGTGGACATCTGCTTCCCCGCCTCCCCGCCTCCCCGCCTCCCCGCCTCCCCGCCTCCCCACCTCCCCGCCTCCCCACCTCCCCACCTCCCCGCCTCCCGCCTCCCGCCTCCCCGCCTCCCCGCCTCCCCCCTCTCCTCCTCCCCGCCACTCCGCCTACCCCCCTCCCCTCCTCCCCTCCCAGCCTACCCCCTCCCCTCCTCCCCTCCTGCCCTCCTCCCCTCCTGCCCTCCTCCCTCTCCCGCCCTCCTCCCCTCATCCCTTCCTCCCTTCCTCCATTCCTCCATTCCTCCATTCCTCCTTTCCTCCTTCCTCCCTTCCTCCATTCCTCCCTTCCTTCCTCCATTCCTCCATTTCTCCGTCTTCCCTTCCTGTGGCACTCACATCCTGTAGTAGTACCAGCACCACCACCACCACCACCAGCACCACCACCACCACCACCCACCACCACCACCACCACCACCAGCAGCACCACCACCACCACAGCACCACCACCACCAGAACCAGCACTACCAGCACCACCACCACCACCACCAGCACCACGAGTACCACCACCACCAGCACCACCAGCACCACCAGCACTACCACACCCACCACCACTACCACAACAACCAGCACCACCACCACCAGCACCAGCACCATCACCACCACCACCACCACCACCAGCACCAACACCACCACCAGCACCACCACCACCACCACCACCACCACCACCACCACCCCGGCACCACCAGCACCAGCACCACCAGCACTACCACAACCAGAACCACCAGCACCACCACCACCACCACCACCACCACCACCAGCAACACCACCAGCATCACCAGCACCACCACCAGCGCCACCACCACCACAACCAGCACCACTACCACCAGCACCACCACCACCACCACCCCACCACACCACCACCACCAGCACCCAGCACCAACACCAGCACCACCACCACCACAACCACCACCACCACCACCACCACAACCACCACCACCACAACCAGAACCAGCACCACCAGCACCACCAGCATCAGCACCACCACCAGCACCACCACAACCAGAACCAGCACCACCACCAGTACCACCACCAGCACCACCACAACCACTACCAGCACCAGCACCACCACCACCACAACCACCAGCACCAGCACCACCACCAGCACAACCACCACCACCAGCACCACCACCAGCACCAGCACAACCAGTACTATAACCAGCACCAGCAGCAGCACCAGCACCAGCACCAGCAGCACACTACACCACCACCCACCACACTACAACAGAACCCCCACCCCGACCCTCCACCCCTTACATCTGCTTTGCCACTCATCGACCCCGTTGACCCCCGAGTGTGGCGTTGTGCGCTCCTTTCTGCTGGTTCCTATTCAGTGTCCCATTAAAGATGGGGATCCCATTAAAGTCATTGAGAAAACCAAATTTCTGGGCCTCATTCTCGAAGCAAAACTGTCTTTTGTGCCACATATAAAGTACCTGTAAACAAGAGGCCTGAAAGTGCTAGATATTCTGAGGGTGCTGTCCAGCTCAGAGTGGCGAGTGGACAGGTGTTCTGCTCTCCGTGTACAGAACCTTGGTTCGGTCACGAGTGGATTACGGCAACATAGTATACGGTTCCGCAAGGAAATCATATATTGGGCTGCTAGACACGATCCACCACCAGGGACTGTGCCTGGCCCTTGGGGCCTTCCTCACCTCACCGTTTCAGAGTCTTTACGTCGAAGCCAATGAACCATCACTTAACAACAGGAGAATCAAACTGGCCATGCAATATGTAGTCAAGATAAAAACTAATGCATTGAATCCTGCACACAATTGTCTATTCGAGCAACATGACGAATCCAGGTATGAAGCCAGGCCGAATTACATCCGGCCACTGAGGCTCCGAATGAAACCTTATTTGGAGGCCTTGGGAGTGGATTTGGATGTGTTGGAGGATGCCAAAGTCCCAGAACATCCCCCGTGGTCGTTGAGAAAGCCATCGGTTATCCTCCGACTCACGGAACTGAGCAAGTCTGGGACACATCCACTCGAGTACCAAGGACTGCATGCAGAGATTCAAGGCCAGTTTTCAGACTACCTCTCCATATACACTGATGGTTCGAAATACCAAAGCCGGGTAGCTGCTGCAGCACTATAGTGAATGCGTAGGTGGACATCTGCTTCCCCGCCTCCCCGCCTCCCCGCCTCCCCGCCTCCTGATGCTCCTTGACACGTCAGGATGCCCTTTGTTACCGCTTCCCGCCATCACGATCCACAACCACGCCCAGCCCAGCCCAGCCCCGCCCCGGCCACACCCCCGCCACGCCCAGCCCGCCCAGCCCGCCCAGCCCGCCCCCACCACGCCCAGCCCGCCCGCACCACACCCACCACACTATGAACGCCCTGCCTCCCTACCCCGTCTCGCCATGCCACACTCCGTTAGATCAGGCCCACGTCCCTCTGCGCCCCACCACGCCCCACCACGCCCCACCACGCCCCCCCATCCCACACCACGCCCCACCATCCCCCCTACCACGCACCCCAACCCCCACCACGCCCCCACGCCCTTTACACCGCTCTGCTTGCTACTCCGCCCCCGCCCCCGCCGCCACCCGCCCGCCCGCCGCCGCCGCCCGCCGCCCGCCGCCCGACGCCCGCCGCGCCGCCGCCGCCCGCAGCCCGCCGCTCACTCCACCGCCCGCCGCCCCCGCCCGCCGCCCGCCGCCCGCCGCCGCCGCCGGCCCGCCGCCCCCGCCCCGCCCCGCCCGCCGCTCTCGGCTAGACTCGATTACCGCCCCCAAACTACATCGGTCACGGCCCACAACGAGCCGACCCGGGCGGGCTCAGTCTCCTCCGACACGTAACGACGAGCCGGGCGACCTGCCCGGTCACTGTCCGGGTGTGGGGGGGTGGGGGGTGTGGGGGTGTAGGGGGTGTGGGTGGGGGGTGTGTGGAGGGGGTTAAGTTACATGGCGACGCGCGTGGAACGTGGTGAGCGGCGACGGTAATGGCAGGGCGTTCGGCATTATTAGGATAGGGCAAGGACTGGTTAGTTCCATGTCAGGATAATGTGACTTGAGTTGGATATCAGGTCATGATGCCAGCAGACTGGTCTCCCAGTGGGCCAGCACTATAAAGTTGCCATGGGTGTGCAGTCACAAGTCGGTACCCATCCTGATATCACCTTCGATGTTGCCAGGATGTAAAACTCCAACAACCAACCAACTAGGTAAAATTGCCTCGTTAATGCACCTTTAAGTGTGACAGTCCAGGTCTGCGTTCTCTGGCGGCTCACATTCTGTGGTGACACCCGGCGGCTGGTTATAGCAGCTCATTGGTCAAGCGTGGTGAGAATACGCCAGTTACCAGTTCCCTGTGAGTCATCGACAGGTATGTGCTTCCTGGTGCATGCGAATGTTGGGTTGGGCGACACCGTTAGCAACATTAAAAGCTGCATAGTCCTAAAGACCTGCCTTAAGGTGGACAAACTACACGCAACCTACGACACCCACAAACAAAAACAAAGTTAAATTATTAGAGAAAAGGAGAGTAATACAGCTAAAAACACTGGCATTTGGGTATAGTCGAGAAAAAAAGTACCTAACCCAGCCACAAAGGAACACCAGAGCAAACAATGCACCAATACTAACACAAACCAGAAGCCACATCAAAGCACATGAAAGAAGTACACTACAAATGGCTGGCAAAGTCTGGAACGCCCAAACGCTAAATGAAAGACAAATTCCTGACCTAAAAACATTCAAAAGATATCTGTGCAAGGTAAAACCAGGAAACCACCCCTGAACTGTGACCAAGAAGGGCATGTGATATGTCACGGCCCACCAGCTGGACATCTCTTGGGAGGTGGCCAGGCCAAAAAACTAAGCAGATATCAACAAAACCACACACAGAACACATACCAACCATCTATTGTGTACAAGCATATAACATGTAAATAGAGTAGGCTAGTCTAGGTAGAGTAGAAGGAAAACAATTGTAAAGAAAAAACAAAAAAAACGAACAGATTTACTAACCATAATACCAACTATAAGAAAAAAAAGCCGAAAACTGCCCAGCATTGAAAACAAGCCCCATCATCTGGGCTTACATGTTATGGACAGTATAAACACCCCATCAAAAAAAAGGAAAAAGAAAAAAAAAAGGTCATGGTGCTGGCGGCATGGTTTCCCAGTGGGCAGCACTATAAAGTCGCCATGAGTGTGCACTGTCACAAGTCGGTACCCGTCCTGATATGACCTTAGATGTTGCTAGGACGTAAAACAACAACAAACAGATAGTGCTGCAAGGTGGTTTAAACGGTAGAGCCAAGGCATCGCATGCGGAAGGTCGGGAGTTCGGTTTACTGTTGAGTCAAACCAATGACTTTAAAATGGATACTTGTCGCTTTCCTAGCATGGCGTTCGGCATTAATAGGATAGGGCAAGGACTGGTTTGCTCAGTGTCAGGATACTATGACTGAGTGGGATATCAAGGTATGGTGTCAGCAGCCTGATTCCCAGTGGGGCAGCACTATAAATTCGCCATGAGTGTACACTGTCACAAGTCGGTACCCATCCTTATATGACCTTCCATGTGGCTAGGACATAAAACTAAACCAATAATAACAACCCCTACTGCCCCACCTTACTACATACTGCCCCACCCTACTGCATACTTCCTGACCCTACTGCATTCTTCCCCACCCGACTGCCTACTGCCCCAACGTAATGCATAATGCCCCACCCTACTGCATTCTTCCCCACCCGACTGCCTACTGCCCCAACGTAATGCATAATGCCCCACCCTACTGCATTCTTCCCCACCCGACTGCCTACTGCCCCAACGTAATGCATAATGCCCCACCCTACTGCATTCTTCCCCACCCGACTGCCTACTGCCCCAACGTAATGCATAATGCCCCACCCTACTGCATTCTTCCCCACCCGACTGCCTACTGCCCCAACGTAATGCATAATGCCCCACCCTACTGCATTCTTCCCCACCTCACTGCATACTGCCCCACACTACTGCATACTGCCCCACCCTGCTGCATACTGCCTCACCCTACTCCAAATGTAAATGAATATGCAGCAATTATAACATCTTTTTGAGAGTAGTGTTTTGAACTTACAGGTAGTGTTTTGAACTGAAGGATAGTGTTTTGAGCGTGGCCACAGTATTGTTTTGAACCTAGCTTCAACTAGGTTGAAAACACTACTGTAATGTTTTCAACCTAGGTTGAAAACACTCCCGTAGTGTTTTTGTGGGGTAGTGTTTTGAACTTACTACACCGGTGGCCTGATTTCCCAGTGGGACAGCACTATAAAGTCGCTATAAGTGCGCACTGCCACAAGTCGGTACCTGTCCTGATATGACCTGAGCCAACCAACCTTACGACTCTGTCCACGCACCCTGCCTGCCCACACCAGCACTAATAACCATGCTCGACACCAGATGTCGCCCAGCTGAGTGAGGGAGGGTTGCGTCTGGTTCCGCTCCTTTCCACCAGGGGAAGCAGTGTGCGGGCCACATTTCGCAACACTTGAGATCAGGCTCCGCAGACAGTGTGAAACTAATGCCACTTTTCTTCTCCCAGTTCCAAACTTGCAGAATGTGCATGGACAGTTCTGTTTGAAGTTTCACTGCTAATTGAATGGGACACAGTTTGGTGGTTCGATGTGCTAAATTAAGTACAAGAAAGGGAGGAAATTACGCATTGATGTGTTAATTTTTGGTACCTTAATGAGTCTTTACTATGTAGTATACACGCCTGCTAGCGAGACTAAAGCCGTGGTCACACGGGCAAAATGTGAAGCGAATCAGACAAATCGAATCAGGTGAGTCGAATTAGCCGCCCGTTCACACGAGCACTACTTGGGCCGGAAGTCGATATCCGCGCATGAGCAAGTCCAGTCTGACCAGTGCCACCCCGAGAGAGTGGATTCGACCTAGATATGTATTTAATGAATCGTATTGGTTTGGAATGGTCAAAACTTCTGCTGGGCAGTGAAACCCTAAAAATAAATGATGAAAAAAATATCTGTGCATAGCTAGCGGTTTAATAGACTAAATTATATAATATGCGCTTTTGATCGACCGGAAAGTAAACACACTAAGGTATCGACTGCGCATGCGTGTGAGGCGCTTAATCCGCCTCAGCGCGTCCACACGGACAAAATAAATCGATTCACAGAAATCGCCTTACGTAATCGACCTTCAGAAGCGGTTTACAGTATGTGGATCACAGAAATCGATTCAGCCCTAATTCGACTCAGACACCCGTTCACACGCGAAATGTGCGTCGAACTAGGCAAATCGATTTCTACGAAGAGTAATACAGCTAAAAACACTGGCATTTGGGTATAGTTGAGTTGGATATCAGGTCATGATGCCAGCAGACTGGTCTCCCAGTGGGCCAGCACTATAAAGTTGCCATGGGTGTGCAGTCACAAGTCGGTACCCATCCTGATATCACCTTCGATGTTGCCAGGATGTAAAACTCCAACAACCAACCAACTAGGTAAAATTGCCTCGTTAATGCACCTTTAAGTGTGACAGTCCAGGTCTGCGTTCTCTGGCGGCTCACATTCTGTGGCGACATCCGGCGGCTGGTTATAGCAGCTCATTGGTCAAGCATGGTGAGAATACGCCAGTTCCCTGTGAGTTATCGACAGGTATGTGCTTCCTGGTGCATGCGAATGTTGGGTTGGGCGACACCGTTAGCAACATTAAAAGTCTACATTTCAGTTTAAGTCTACGAATCGATTTACATTGCCCGTGTAAACACGGCTTATGACTTACTCTCAGTGTCCTGCAACAGTGTGCAATGGTGGTGGGTATTTGCAATTTACTTATTACTCTAGCGTATTGAAATAACAAAGTACCTTTTATTATGGCCTAAACACCGAAAATGTAGGCTATATATTTTGTTCATAGTTTTTGTTATCACTTGCTGTCCGGACTCAACCTCGTCCACACCTCTTCTATCGCATGGGTACACACTGTAAGTTGTGTGAGAAACAGGAAATGTCCCCAATGGTTACAAGGTGTTTGTTTACAAGGTGTTTCACTGTAACATGGGTGCACACTGTAAGTGGTGTGAGATACATGAAGTGTCCATCATGTTTACAAGGTGTTTCACTGTAACCTGGGTGCACACTGTAAGTTGTGTGAGAAACAGGAAATGTCCCCAATGGTTACAAGGTGTTTGTTTACAAGGTGTTTCACTGTAACATGGGTGCACACTGTAAGTGGTGTGAGATACATGAAGTGTCCATCATGTTTACAAGGTGTTTCACTGTAACCTGGGTGCACACTGTAAGTGTTGTGAGAAACAGGAAATGTCCCTCATGGTTACAAAGTCCTTGTTTACAGGGCGTTTCACTGTAACATGGGTGCACATTGTAAGTAGTGTGAGAAACAGGAAGTGTCCCTCATGTTTACAGGGTGTTTCACTGTAACATGGGTGCACACTGTAAGTGTTGTGAGACACAGGAAGTGTCCCTCATGTTTACAGGGTGTTTCACTGTAACATGGGTGCACACTGTAAGTGTTGTGAGACACAAGAAGTGTCCCTCATGTTTACATGGCGTTTCACTGTAACATGGGTGCACACTGTAAGTTGTGTGAGAAACAGGAAGTGTCCCTCATGTTTACAGGGCGTTTCACTGTAACATGGGTGCACACTGTAAGTGTTGTGAGACACAAGAAGTGTCCCTCATGTTTACAGGGCGTTTCACTGTAACATGGGTGCACACTGTAAGTGTTGTGAGACACAAGAAGTGTCCCTCATGTTTACAAAGTGTTTCACTGTAACCTGGGTGCACACTGTAAGTGGTGTGAGAAACAGGAAATGTCCCCAATGGTTACAAGGTGTTTGTTTACAGGGTGTTTCACTGTAACATGCGTGCACACTGTAAGTGGTGTGAGATACAGGAAGTGTCCCTCATGTTTACAAGGCCTTTCACTGTAACATTTGCGCGTCGGGCGGGGGCGGGGGGAGGTGGGGGGAGGAGAATTTAGCGTAACTGAGTAGAGGGTAGATGGAAAAGGGGAATCCAACAAATATTATTTTATTTAACCACGCCTCTAGCTTACAACGATTTTTATCATCGGCTATTGGACGTCAAACATATGGTCATTCTGACAGATTTCTTTGTAGGAAATGCGCTGCCACCACTACTCTTTCCGATAAGCAGCAAGGGGTCTTTTATCCGCACTGGGAAGTACACGTCAGAAGGATCAGAATAAGGAAGCTATAGAAATCAACACCTACAACCTACATTCCTTCTTATATGGGTTAAGGCTCAGTCACACCTTACCGGATTGGGGTACCGGATAGAAAACGGACACTGTCCGGTGAAATATGTCAATGTCCGGTTTATATACAGTACGCATCCGGCGTGTCCGTTCTCTCTCCGGTGGTGTCCGGCTTGTACAGTGGCAAGTTTTGAACATGCACAAAACTTGTAACGGACACCGCCGGACTGACGTGTATGGTTGGTGTCCGGTTTAAGTCTGTTTAGTCTGTTTTCTCCAGTACATGTCCGGTATCCATCCATTACTTTTCCGGTTTGCTTCCTGAATAGTCCGTTGACGGTGTTGCGGGAATTTGGTCCGTCATTTCTTTTAATATGTTTTCGGTGCATCCGTGAACAGTCCGGTTTTCGGTCCGTCCATTAGACATTCAGTTGTTATCCGGTCTCGTCGGGTTCTCGTCGGGTTCTCGTCCGTTGGCTATTCGTTAATGTACGTTCCTTGTCCGTTAGCGTTTGTTTCGTCCGGCGGCCTTTGACCTGATAGGGCAAGATTTCGACACATTTCGATACAGTTTGATACTGAACACCACCGGACTAGAAAATTCTTTGTCCAGTTATGTCCGGTGCTCAATCCGGTATTGTGTGACAGGCACTTTAGAGCTAACGATCCATATACGCAGTATGCGGCATGCCATTTTCAGTCTGTCTTGCTCCAAATATGTGAAGGAAGGTAAAAAAAGTTCCTGACAATTGGAGAACCATTCGCATTTGCATTTGCACCGATCGATCCATGGATCGATTCACTTGCCGCATTTGCATTTGCATTCGCATTCGTGCATATGGAAGTACCACTGTGCATTTACATGCTTTTCCACTTTTTGTCGGATTCGCATACAGCATACCGCATACAGTATACTGCATACAGTATACTGCATACAGTATACCGCATACAGTAAACCGCATGCAGTATACCGCATACAGTATACCGCATGCAGTATACCGCACACAGTATACCGCATACAGTATACCGCATACAGTATACCGCATATATGGAATCTTAGCTTAAAGCTGTTTGTAGCAGAGTCTTTGTGGGTGTATTTTCGGGGGTGGGGGGGGGGAGGGTGACAAACTGATATTTCCGAAAGCAGGTACAGGTAGGTTTCCCTGCCTTCAGAACCCGCGGATTGGCTGCTCTAGATTCACTGAACAAGGAAGTGTTTACCCATAGCTGCAGGAATGATGACGGCGACCTTCTGCTTACGATCACGACTATCCTGTCACGGCCTGTGTGCACGCGCAGTTTGACACGTAGCGCCGCCTGGTGGTGCACACATATACTGAGAGTGACACCTGGTGGTGCACATTGTTACTGACAGTGACACCCTGTGGTGCACATAGTTTCACGACTATCCTGTCACGGCCTGCTGTGTGCACGCGCAGTTTGACACGTAGCGCCGCCTGGTGGTGCACACATATACTGACAGTGATACCTGGTGGTGCACATTGTTACTGACAGTGACACCCTGCGGTGCACATAGTTTCACGACTATCCTGTCACTGCCTGCTGTGTGCACCCGCAGTTTGACACGTAGCGCCACCTGGTGGTGCACACATATACTGACAGTGACACCTGGTGGTGCACATCATTACTGACAGTGACACCCTGTGGTGCACATATTTACTGACAGTAAAACCTGGTGGTACACATCGTTACTGACAGTGACACCCTGTGGTGCACATATTTACTGACAGTAAAACCTGGTGGTACACATCGTTACTGACAGTGACACCCTGTGGTGCACATATTTACTGACAGTAAAACCTGGTGGTACACATCGTTACTGACAGTGACACCCTGTGGTGCACATATTTACTGACAGTAAAACCTGGTGGTACACATCGTTACTGACAGTGACACCCTGTGGTGCACATATTTACTGACAGTAAAACCTGGTGGTACACATCGTTACTGACAGTGACACCCTGTGGTGCACATATTTACTGACAGTAACACCTGGTGGTGCACATCGTTACTGACAGTGACACCCTGTGGTGCACATAGTTACTATCAGTAACACCTGGTGGTGCACATTGTTACTGACAGTGATACATGGGGTGCACATATTTACTGACAGTGACACCTGGTGGTGCACACAGTTAGTGACAGTGACACCTGGTGGTGCACACAGTTAGTGACAGTGACACCTGGTGGTGCACATCATTACTGACAGTGACACCCTGTGGTGCACATCGTTACTGATAGTGACGCTGGGTGGTGCACATAGTTACTATCAGTAACACCTGGTGGTGCACATAGTTACTGACAGTGACACCTCGTGGTGCACATACTTACTGACAGTGACACCAGGTGGTGCACGAGTCGAGTCAAACCAATGACATAACAATTCATATGAAAGTTGAATTGCTGCTATACCGACACAATTTTAACAGTTGAACAAAATTAATAAATAAATAAATTCAGAGGCGGGCTATTTTTTAGGCACTGGCGAGGAAGATGACCATTTTCTTTTATATGTGGCCTTACTACCAGTGTCCCCTTATTACGTTACCCCATTTGTTACCATATCCTTACCCAATCACATTACCCCATTTGTTACCATATCCTTATCCAATCACATCACCCCATTTGTTACCATATCCTTATCCAATCACATTACTCCATTTGTTACCATATCCTTATCCAATCACATTACCCCATTTGTTACCATATCCTTACCCAATCACCTTACCCCATTTGTTACCATATCCTTATCCAATCACATTACCCCATTTGTTACCATATCATTATCCAATCACATTACCCCATTTGTTACCATATCCTTATCCAATCACATTACCCCATTTGTTACCATATCCTTACCCAATCACATTACCCCATTTGTTACCATATCCTTACCCAATCACATTACCCCAGTTGTAACCATATCCTTATCCAATCACATTACCGAAGTTGTTACCATATCCTTATCCAATCACATTACTCCATTTGTTACCATATCCTTATCCAATCACATTACTCAATTTGTTACCATATCCTTAGCGAATCACATTACCCCATTTGTTACTATATCCTTACCCAATCACATTACCCTATTTGTTACCATATCCTTATCCAATCACATTACCCCATTTGTTACCATATCCTTATCCAATCACATTACTCCATTTGTTACTATATCATTATCCAATCAAATTACCCCATTTGTAACCATATCCTTATCCAATCACATTACCGAAGTTGTTGCCATATCGTTATCCAATCACATTACTGCATTTGTTACCATATCATTATCCAGTCACATTACTCCATTTGTTACCATATCCTTACCCAATCACATTACCCCATTTGTTACTATATCCTTACCCAATCACATTACCCTATTTGTTACCATATCCTTATCCAATCACATTACCCCATTTGTTACCATATCCTTATCCAATCAAATTACTCCATTTGCTACCATATCCTTATCCAATCACATTACCCCATTTGTTACCATATCCTTATCCAATCACATTACTCCATTTGTTACCATATCCTTATCCAATCACATTACCCCATTTCATTACCCCGTTGTGTTACCACGTTATTTCCTGGACGCGGTAGCCGAATCGGTACAGCGCAGGCTTCCCATGTGGAAGGTCGGGAGTTTGAATCCCAGCCGAGTCTAGCCAATGACTTCAAAAAATTGATACTTGTCACCACTTAGCTTTACACCTGGCATTACTAGGATAGCGCAAGGACTGGTTAGCTTAGTGTCAGGACAATGTAACAAATTTAGTGGGGAATCAGGCCATGGTGCCTGCAGCCTGGTATCCTAGTGGCTAACAGCATTATAAAGTCACCATGATTGAGCCCTGTGACAAGTTGGTGCCCGTCCGGATATTACCCTAGATTGTTTGTTTGTTGTTTTACGACCTAGAAACATATCAGGTCATATCAGGATGGGTACCGTCTTGTGACAGTGTTCATCATGCCAACATTATAGTTCTGCCCCACTGGGAGACCAAGTCACTGGCACCATGACCCGATATCCCACATTATCCTGATACTGTGCTAACCAGTGCTTTGCCTATCCTAGTAATGCCAAGTACCAGACTAGGTAGCGACAAGTATAACTTTGATAAGTCATCGGTTTGGGCCGGGATTAGAACCCCCGATCTTCCGCAAAGAGGTCGAAAAAGGGTTTAAAATGGTCGAAAAGTGGTTGCCAAGTGGTCTCAGTGGTCGCCGACCTCCTTGCAACCAAAATGGTCGCAAGGAGTTTGCAGCTGCTTCATTACAAACCTCTTTGCGACCAAAATGGTCGCCCAGAGGTCGGCGACCATTGCTTTGGTCGCAAGGAGGTGGCTTCTTTGGTCCAAAGTGGTTACAAATTGGTCACAAACTGGTCGCAAGCGGCAGCAAGCCGTAGTGTGACTGGGGCTTGACTCATCAGGCCAGCAAATGACTCAAAGCCCTGCCTGATGACCTGGGCCCATATGTATGAGCCAATTTTTAACCGGACCGGGGTTAAAGGAGGGTGCCGGGTTGGCTAACCCCGGGGTTCCAAATGTGTCAGAGGGGGATGTATGGGTCCAAAGTGCGCGTGGGTTAGCTAACGTTTCAGTTATTTATAGATTTGGGAAATCCCTCTGGGTTTGTAGGCATATATTAGGCTCAAATATATTAAATGCTATCAGATTTAACAGAATTACATACGCAATAAGTGAATTTTTTTTATCAATTTAACCCTAAATTCAAACCCTTCTTAAGGCTACTGCCACACTGGCGGCGATATTAATACTTATATTTTCGAATCGATGAACGTACAGTAAACAAACCACCGCCGCTGCCAGCATGGAAAGCGACGTCGATGTGGCGGCGGCGGCGATTTGTTTACTTTACGTTCGTCGATTCGAAAATATAACTATTAATATCAACGCCAATGCGGCGGTAGCCTTAAGAAGGGCTCAAATTTAGGGTTAAATTGATAAAATTTCACTTATTGCGTATGTAATTCTGTTAAATATGATCGCATTGAATACATTTGGCCATAATCGGTGCCTAACCCTACCTTTAACCCTCCTTTCGCATGGGGTTAGTGCAGGCGACTTTAAACTCGCCGAGTTAGTTTAACCCCGACACATACATACAGACTTTTCGCCACTAACCCGGGAAATCCGCACAACGCCGGGTTACGACCGCTAACCCGGGCTTATACATATGGGCCCAGGTCCCAACCAGTGTCGTGCCTGGCGCCCCATGCTCAAGGCCATCGTGACGTGTCTGTGTGTCGGTGAAGGTGGAAGTACCACGTGTACTGCTACAGCACTGCGAGTCAAACCAACCACTTACACACATGATACTTGTCGTCTACTAAGCCTGGCACGCGGCATTATCTGTATACAACATATACGAGTGTGCACACAAATGTGAGGGTTTGCATTTGATAAATTGCAACAATAAACAAGTTTACAGAAATTATTGATAAAGGAAATCAATCCATATGGATTATGACCACTCGCGGCATGCACTTAACCGTTATGAACAAACAATCACTAAAAAAAAGAAAAAAGAATTCCAGCAAACATCAGATTATAGGAACAAGGAACCTGACTAACTGTCACACGTCGGTACTCATCCTCATATAACCTTAGATGTTGCTAGGACATAAAACAACAAACCACACGCGCGCACACAACACGCAGCATACGTAGGCGTCTTACTTAACCCAGCGTGCTGGTTGAGGGGGGGGGGGGGTAGCGGGGGGGAGGAGGTATGTGACTGGGGAGAGGGGAGTGGGGGGGGGGGGGTCTGTGACAGAGGAGAGGAGAGGAGAGGAGAGGGGGTGTGTGCAGTCAGAGCTGTACACGTGATGGCGCAGACGACAGGGGCGGCAGACTGCCTGCACGATTTGAGGACGGCGGTGTTCGGGTGCTGCTTGAGGCTGGTGAAAAGGTGAGGTGTCCTGCTTGGCCTCCTGCTGCTCCGCAACTGTCGCCGGTGTTAAATACCATGCAGTGAGAGTACCGTCGAGTACACAGCGTCGACTGACACAGTCGGACCTGCCGAGCTATTTGTCCCGGGACCCACAGGGGCAGGGGCCGCATGGAGGGCGGGGTCGGGGCTCGGGGCTCGGCACCTTCTGCCAGACGAGGGGTGGGAGTGAGGGTGTGGGGTGTGGGGTGTGGGTGGGGGTGGGGGTGGAGGTGGGGGTGTGGGTAAGGGGGGTATAAGGCTTCAGTGGACTTATTTAGCTGAAGCACTGGTGAGTGGTGTTGACGTTGTTTGTGCTGTGTGGTTCTGAGGGCTGAGTGCTGACTATGCCTTCCAGACACCTGGTGAGTGACGTTGATGTTGTTTGTGCTGTGTGGTTCTGAGGGCTGAGCACTGACTATGCCTGCCAGGCACCTGGTGAGTGACGTTGATGTTGTTTGTGCTGTGTGGTTCTGAGGGCTGAGTGCTGACTATGCCTGCCAGACACCTGGTGAGTGAGTTATGTTGTTGTGCGTGTGGTTCTGAGGTGAGTGCTGACTATGCCTGCCAGACACCTGGTGAGTGATGTTGATGTTGTTTGTGCTGTGTGGTTCTGAGGGCTGAGTGCTGACTATGCCTGCCAGACACCTGGTGAGTGACATTGATGTTGTTTGTGCTGTGTGGTTCTGAGGGCTGAGTGCTGACTATGCCTGCCAGACACCTGGTGAGTGACGTTGATGTTGTTTGTGCTGTGTGGTTCTGAGGGCTGAGTGCTGACTATGCCTGCCAGACACCTGGTGAGTGATGTTGACATTGTTTGTGCTGTGTGGTTCTGAGGGCTGAGTGCTGACTATGCCTGCCAGACACCTGGTGAGTGGTGTTGATGTTTGTGCTATGTGGTTCTGAGGGCTGAGCGCTGACTATGCCTGCCAGACACCTGGTGAGTGATGTTGACGTTGTTTGTGCTGTGTGGTTCTGAGGGCTGAGTGCTGACTATGCCTGCCAGACACCTGGTGAGTGACGTTGATGTTGTTTGTGCTGTGTGGTTCTGAGGGCTGAGTGCTGACTATGCCTTCCAGACACCGGGTGAGTGACGTTGATGTTGTTTGTGCTGTGTGGTTCTGAGGGCTGAGCGCTGACTATACCTGTCAGACACCTGGTGTGTGATGATGACATTTTTTGTTGTTGGTAAAGTATTTATTCATCTGAATATGACATTTGTCACCGAGGGAGCACTGGTCTTCCGGCCATCTTACTATTGGAATTGACAGTCTATATAATCTAAGTTTGGTCAGTGCTGTATTAGTCACAGCACCGATCCTGTAGAATTAAGGGAGTGGCTCCTGCTGTATAATGTACAGCACCAGTCATGTTGTTGGTGTCACTACACTTTATAGTCCTGAGTGCCGAGCACTATGCCTGCCAGACAACACCTGTGCAAGCTATCATATATTTGATTTCAGTGGTTCTAAGGAGATTGCGCGCGAACCTGAAGACCATTCACTAACAAATAAAAAGAAGAAGAAAAGTGGTGTATCCAACTGTTCTAGCTTTCTCCCCGTCCTGATATGACCTTAGATGTTGCTAGGACGTAAAACAACAACCAACAACAACTCTAGCCATCACGTGTACCAGCTCTGCCCACGTGGCTTGAATGACAATGAGAGAGCCCGTAGTACAGGTGGAGGCCGAAGGTGGCGCCACCAGTAGCAGTATGTAGTATAGGAGGTGAATACATTGAGGACAATGGAAGAATAATAAATAGAACAAATAGAATAATAATAATAATTCTCTTCCGCACCTTTATAGTCGCATAATGCTTATACATCATATATATATATATATGTATATATATATATATATATATATATATATATATTATATAAATACAATATATATTTACCTCGGGTATATCAGCCTCAGGCACAGCCACAGGCTAGGGAGAAGGAAGCACGTGAGGTACCAGCAATTCAGCATATACAACTCACAGGACTGGATTACCGGGTCTTGGGTTGCTCCACAAAATTAGTCACATACAAGCAAATAAGCAGTAGAGAGTATAATAAAAACTGTGGTTAGCTTAATTATGATGCATTAGAGCATCATTATGGAAAGTTTAGACTTTCTTTGGTCCATTTTGGACGAGTTATTTGGTTATAAAAAACCAAGGATAGATTCCTTCTCGAAGGAACGAAACCGATCATTAGCGGTACTGTCAACACCCGTGTCACCGTGTGATTATGGGTAGAGATGTGGGCTCTGCCTCATCTCCTGTGGAAATTCTCTCATACTCTACTAGAGAGTAATGTTGGAGATGCTCCGGGGTTTCTTTTATAGACTCCCCACAAACTTTTTCAGGCGTTTCTCCGAGTTTCGTAGCATTTTCTCCAACTTGTTGACGTAGTAGTCACAGGTGGGAGAAGTGTGCGGAACAGAGGGATGGGCGGGCCGATACACTGGTCCCGATCCCGCGTAAGGTTTGGGCTTGACCCACAACCCACGCACAAATTTAGCTTATTACGCCTGTGTTATAACGGTATAAACACGTTCTCTAACACCAATAGATGTCCAAATGAGTTTGAAACAACCATATTGTGACATATATATATACCGGGACTGACCAAAATCTTTGTTTCAGCTCCCGATGGCCACGAAGCGGAGTAAGCGCGGTGCAGCAGCAGCCGAGGGGCGTGTTCCGAGTGGAGGGGACGAGGAGTATGACTCCTCACCCGTGTTGTCGGCAGTGCCTTCGACACAGCCCGGGGCGCATATTCTCTCCGAGGAGGACATAGTGCCTGACGGCGCCGCGGCTCAAAATTGGGAGACGCGGTTTGCGGCGATGGAGAGTCATATTATGGCTCTCAAACCACCGGTGTCTCGTAAACGGTGAATGCCGAGTGTCCAAGATGAGTCATCATTTGAGGATTTCTCGGAGACAGACTCAGCGATGGAGCTTAAGGCTCCTCCTCCTCCTTCTCCTAAACGGAGGAAGAAGAAGAAACATATCATTTCTTCTGGTGATGATTTCACCAAGGAACGGGGGAAGACTGGACTTCGCAAAAAGCGGAAGACCAAGTCCAAGAAGACGAAGAAGAGGAAATATTCTTCTTCTTCCGATTCTTCCACAGATACCACTTCCACGGAATCAGACTCAGACACACAATATGAAGGTGTCTATGCTGCCATTGGTGGCAAAGTGGCTAAGAAAGTGGAGAAGCCAAAGGCTAAGCGTGTTAAAACCACTACGCTTATGCGTGAGACCATTAATGGCCATTTCCGCACGTTTAAACCGGCGGAAATTATCTCCAAGTTAGGAGATGATTTAACAGGCATTAAAGGTGTTCCCAACTCCATCATTAAGGAGATGGATCGAGATGTTAATATGACGGATGACCGTAAGAAATTTGAGGGTGTGTTGCACACAGTGCATAAGGCAGTGCTTGGTACCCTAACAGCTATTGCTCCTGTGGCAAATAGAATGCAAAGAGAAAATAAGTTATCGTCTTTGGCTAAGATGATGGACAAAGGAATTGCATTGTTAGCGGCGGCAGGTAATTACCTGTCGTACCGAAGATATGAGAATGTCTTCAAGTCGGTTTGCACAGATGCTGGCAAAGAAGTGGCTCGCTCAAAGAAGATTACGGATAATGATGGGAAAGAGTTTACGCTCTTTCTCGCTCCAGAGCCGATTAATGGGAAACCTTTAGATAACATGAAAATGTTTGGCGGTCAACTACAATACCTCTATAAAGAGGTAGAAACTGCAGCCAAGAGTGGCAAAAACATGGATGGCAAGAAGAAACAGGAAACTCCTCGTTTCAAAAGGTCACGAGGGGATTTTCGTCCACGGCGGTTCACCAGGGGAACCAGACTGGGCTCAAACTTTGGTCAAGCTTTTCGGGGCCGGGGCACTCGCTCAGGCTGGACCGACAACACCGCACGGCCACTAGGCCGAGGCGTCAACTCGCCGAGACCCTTCCCCAGGGGCGGGTCCAAGTAGAGGTCAAAACACAGACGTTACAAGTCCTTGCAGCCTCTAAAACCACACAAACTGTAAGCAAATTTGTGGCTGGCAATATTAATAATCATATTTCTGAGTGGCACAAAATTACTAGTGACCAAGAAATTTTACAAATAGTTAGGGGTGTTCACATTTCCTTCACACAATTTCCGGTACAAGGCAGTATACCTTTTCCTAATAACATTGAACCGGTTGAACGAGAGGCACTAACTAAACAGGTACAAAAATTCTTTGAGAAAGGAATTATACAAAAAGTGACATACTGTTCAGGAGAGTTTATTTCAAACATCTTCTCGAGACCAAAGCCTAATGGCGAGGTTCGAATGATCCTGGATTTAACAATCCTTAATAAAAATGGTTGAATATCGACATTTTAAAATGTTCTCGCTAGATACAGCACGCGATCTGATTACGCCAGATGCGTGGATGGCTAGTGTTGATTTACAAGATGCATATTATACGCTTCCCATAAGAGAAAAAGACCGGAAATTTTTTCGGTTTCTTTGGGATAACCAACTCTATGAGTTTACCTGCATGCCGAATGGTTTAGCTTGTGCCCCTCGTTTATTCACTAAACTGCTTAAACCTGTTTTTCCAGAAATGGGCGCGGAAGGACGTCACATAATGTTCCATACAAGAATGAATTACACTTATATTAAGAGCATCAACAACAAATGATTGGTGTGAATGCAGTTTTGGATTAATGTGCATTACCCACATATAACTGGGGTGTTTATGTCCATCCACAAAACAGTGCTTAAACCAACAAAACAACTCAAATGTTTAGGGTTTATTCTGAATACACAGTTACAGTGTCGATAACAGAACAAAAACTAATTAAGTTAATGAATACAGCGACCCAGCTTAATAAGTTACCAAAACCTAAAATTAGACAGGTCGCAGTCCTTATTGGGATAATGATATCGTATGCACCCGCTATTCTATACGGGAAGGCCCATATTAAATCTCTAGAAATAGATAAAAATTTAGCGTTAACATGAACTAAAGGGAATTTTGAGCGAAAGATGTTTATTTCGCAAGAAGGGCTACAGGATATTGGATGGTGGATGCAACACATAGCAAGTTCACCAAATCCAATCCGCATGGCGGAACCTAATACAGTAATTACTAGTGATGCTTCGTTAGAAGGTTGGGGAGCTCATTGAGATGGGGTCATAACAGGAGGTAGATGGCTTGATGATGAAAAATCAGACCATATTAATGCACTAGAATTGTGTGCTATTTATCTGGGCTTATGTAGTTTAGTAAAGATAAATAAATCACAAGTTAGAATACTAACTGATAATACTACTGCCATGGCATATATTCGTAACATGGGTGGAACCAAATCAAAGCCTTGCAATCAGTTGTCTAAACTGATTTGGAACTGGGGGCAGGCCCAACAAGTCTCGGCTTGGTCTCAAGGGTCAGAAAATACCACTTGCCAGACTATAAAAAGTAGAAATTTCCATGACCATTTAGAACGGTCTCTCTCTACACCCCTTTGTTTAACTTCATTTGTGAAAATCGGGACACCTAAAGTTGACTTGTTTGCATCACAAATATAACAAATTACCTTGTTATGTTTCTTGGCATCCTGAACCCGGATGCTTGGAAATAGATGCATTTGCAATTTCCTGGGAAAATAATTATTTTTATACTTTTCCCACCGTTTAGCATACCCCCAGGCCGATTTGTGTGAGAAAATTCGGCTTGGAAGGGACACATGCGATACTGTGGTGCCCGATTGGGACACGCAACCTTGGCTGCAGCATTTCACAACTGGCAAAAGAACATATACGATTCCCAAGAAAACTCGGGAATCTGATGCACCACGGACCGCTAGTGGTTCACGCGACGTGTCAACGACGCCCCTATTGGCATTCCTTTTCTAAGGAAACAGCTGCAGCAATTTGGATTGGACAAAATTACTGAGAACAGGATAGTATCTGATGCCTGGAGGCCAGGAACGGTCAAAATGTACACAACCTATTTAAAGAAATGGGGTGTACATTGTTTGTTAATGAAAGTCAAGCCAACAAATCCAACAATTTCACAAGTAGCTCGTTTTCTTCATTCTCTAGAGGATGAAGGACTATCCTTTGAGTCGATCAATGCGGCAAGATGTGCGTTATCAATCATATTACCTAGAATTGATGGCGAAACAGTTGGAAAACATTATGTCCTTTGTTATCTACTTCGATCAATTTATCAAAGGAATCCTCCAAAACCAAAGTATAGTCGGTTTTGGGATGTTTCTATAGTATTTAAGTTGTTTCAGGCTTGGCCTCACAACTCGTGGTTAGATATAAAACAATTAGGTTTTAGGGTCGCGGTCCTGTTATTATTAGTAACGAGACACAGAGGACAGACGATTGTTGCTTTGTCCTTAACTGGATTAGAAATAGACAAGAAACAAGCTACGTTTGATTTAGCACAATTGCTCAAATCGAACAAGTTAGGTGACCCTTTATCTACGGTTCACTTAGACTGCTTTCCGAATGATTATGTGTTGTGTCAGCCATACAGGCTTATATATCTAAGACAAAGGATTTACGTGCATCACAACAACTATTAGTGAGCTTTATAAAGCCACATAAGGCAATTTCACGAGACACCCTTGCCAGATGGACAATTACGGTGTTGAAATTGGCTGGAGTGATACGGCAAATACACTTCCACTCAACTAGAGTGCCCATGGTCGCCAAGGCACGGTTGCTATTGGTATTCTGTGAAAAGAATACCTAGCGCCACCGCAGCTGGAAGACGGCTAAGTCGTTTGCAAAAACATTAAACATCACAACAAACGACTAGAAAAGCCTACCGACGTTGCAAAGCATCTTCTCGCCAACTAACAAGAATAGGTGAGAACAAAAATTTAGAATGTTATAATAATAAGAAAGAATGATATTAAGGATAAAAATGAATTATGTAAAGGTCTCCCTAGCCTGAGGCTAGCCTGAGGCTAGCCTGAGGCTAGCCTGAGGCTGTTTACCGAGGTAAAATAGTATAGTTATACGAGTCTTACCTATTTCCCCCCTATACCTGGGTATAGAGGATGGATAACTGTTGTTTTCCCTAGGTAGTACCCTGCCACGGGTAGACCTGGGCTAGGGCCCACCCACCCCACCCGGCCTACCACGTCCTATCCTCGTTGGTGAACCACTACGAGAAAATCAAAGTAATCCATTGTATTGAAAATCATTTATTTTATCCTGAATAAGTAGGTTAAAATTGCTGGTACCTCACGTGCTTCCTTCTCCCTAGCCCACGTCTACCCGAGGCTTATACCTCGGGAAAACAACAGTTATCCATCATCTATACCCAGGTAAGATTTGTATAACTATACTATATATATGTAGGTATATGTTGTATGTCAGATGCAATCATCTTACACTCAATGATTTATTGATTCTGACCAAATTGTCTGCTAGCGAAGCACAGTTTGATTAAAACAGTAATTTAATTCAGGACTGGGGCAAGAGGTGGCGCCACCTGCTGAGTTCTGAAGTCTAGGTCTGTCAGCCCGCCTTTGACACTGCACCCAACTAGCATACCCAAACAAATGTGATTAATACCATGTAGGATGACGGTACATTCTGCATACCCTCCACGGCTGAACATTGACACTGCTAATCTATAACTGACTATGGTTTGAACCGGGGTTACCACGTTAGGTAGGTAACTAGGACTACTCGTTAGGTAGATAACTAGGACTACTCGTTAGGTAGGCAACTAGGACTACTTGTTAGGTATGTAACTAGGACTGCTCGTTAGGTATTTAACTAGGACTACTCGTTAGGTATGTAACTAGGACTACTCGTTAGGTACGTAACTAGGACTGCTCGTTAGGTATTTAACTAGGACTACTCGTTAGGTATGTAACTAGGACTACTCATTAGGTAGGTAACTAGGACTACTCGTTAGGTACATAACTAGGACTACTCGTTAGGTACGTAACTAGGACTACTCGTTTGTAAGTGACATGGACACTGGTTGATAACATTTGGTTACTACATACAGATGGCTACGTCTGAGGTTGTCATGTGAATTGTCAATGTTACTTACTATGTAACACTATGTAACACACAATTCTGCTAAATTGGTGCCGGACGAGACAGGGTGGCCGAATGAGTTGAGCGTCCGTCTCCTGTTTTGGGAGATCGGGGGACCCGAACCCATAGGTTTGGGGGTTCGAACCCTGGTCAAGTCAAACCAACGACTTAACAATTGGTACTTGTCACTTCCTAGCCAGGCACTCGGCATTAGTAGGATAGGGCAAGGACTGGTTGGCTCAGTGTCAGGATAATGTGACTGAATGGGATATCAGGTTGTGGTGCTGGTGGCCTGGTGTCCCAGTGGGGCAGCACTATACATTTGCCATGAGTGTGCAGTCACAAGTAGGTACCCATCCTGATGTGACCTTAGATGTTGCCAGGACATAAAACCCCAACTACCAACCAACTGTGCGTGTGTGTGTTTACGCACCTACACACAATTAAAGTGCATTATGTCAGGTGACGAACTATACGGATGAGTGTCGGTTCTTGAGAGAGGTAGCGTGATGTCTTTGCCCACGAACACGTTATGAGGGTATTTATTTAATGCCCACCAGACACCTGCAGAGTGGGCCGGGTGGGGCCGGGCTCCGCGCCGGGCGCCGGGGCCCGGGAACGGGTGCGTGCCAGGGAACGGGGCCAGGGCCGGGGGCGGGGCCGGGGGCCGGGGGCGGGGGCCGGGGGCCGGGGCGGGGCCGAGGGCCGAAAGGTGTAAAGATTTCAAATTCCCCCCATATTCAAGTTCCCCCCCAGGAACTTGAAAACGTTTTCAAATTCCTCCCAGGGGAATTTGAAAAAGTTTTCAAGTTCCCTCCCTCGTTTTAACTTTCCCTCCCCCCGGGGATTATAATCCACACCATCTTAAATAAATAAAAATGAACTACGGACTGACATACACACACAGACATACAAAAATCTCTTATTTTGTGAAATTTCATGAAATATTAGATTTTTTGTGAATTCATTTTTTTTTTGTTAAATTCGTTATTTTTCTGGAAATTTTTAATTTTCCGTGAAATTTTCGATTTGTTTAACTTTTCAATTTGTTGTGCTTTTTTGAATAATTAAAAAAATATAGAATTTTTGTGTGAAATTCTTTATTTTCGTGAAATATACATTTTTTTTGTGAATTTTTGGCATGAAATTGTTCGATTAACAAAAAATGTTTTTGGGGAAATTTTGGTGACTAATATTACTATTTTTCATAAATTTCTGATCTTTTTAAAACTTTTATATTTTTGTGGAATTTTCTTTATTTTTAAACAATTTTAAATTCCCGGAGGGGGGAATTTGAAAATAGGGGGAGGAATCTGAAAACTGTTTTTAATTCCCCCCCCCCCCCGGGAATCTGAAAATGTTTTTAATTTCCCTGGAGGGAAGTTAAGAACATGTTCAGATTCCGGGGGGGGGGGGGGAAACTTGTTGTTTGTTTGTTGTTTTTACGTCCTAGCAACATCTAAGGTCATATCAGGACGGGTACCGACTTGTGACAGTGCGCACTCATGGCAACTTTATAGTGCTGTCCCACTGGGAAACCAGGCCGCCGGCACCATGACCTGGTATCCCACTCAGTCACATTATCCTGACACTGAGCACACCAGTCCTTGCCCTATCCTAATAATGCCGAGCGCCGAGCTAGGAAGCGACAAGTATCAATTTTAAAGTCATTGGTTTGACTCGACCGGGACTCGAACCCACGACCCCACGATCTTAGGAAGGGGCAAGTTGAAATTGTATTCCTGGAGGGAGGAATTTGAAAATAAGGGGAGGAATCTGAAAACTGTTTTTAAGTTCCCCACCAGGAATCTGAAAACGTTTTTAAGTTCCCCGGAGGGAAGTTGAAAACGTTTTCAGATTCCCGGGGGGGAACTTGAGAAGGGGGGAAGTTGAAATCGTTACACCGGGGGCGGGGGCGGGCCGGAGCCGGCGTCCCTACGTGCGGCTTGCCGACATGGCGGCTTGTCGGGGCTGGCAGATTTGAGGTTAGAGCTGGAAGATTTAGGTTGGATGTTGGGAGTGCCCCAATAAGGTGCTGCATGATGGCAACACTGTGTACAGCTGGGTGTATGTGGTATACATACACATACTGTGCCAGTTGGGTGTATGTGGTATACCTACACAGTCTGTGTGAGGGGTGTGTGTGTGTGTGCTATGCCAGGAAGTAGAGCATGACGGGTCAACCCCACAAGGGGTGTCACTATGTTCAAAGCGAATCCCCTGACTTTTTTTTCTTTTTTTTTTGGGGGGGGGGGGGTACATTTGTCGGTCAAGTCGAGGATGGTTGACTTGATATTATTTATTTGCATCTTTGAATTCTGCCTTTGCGTATTTATAATTGAATCATGTCAAGTTACTTGTTGCTGTTAGTTTAACGGTTTTATGGGACGATGTGTTGGTAAACCTTAGCTTGCCATATCGCAATGAGGATCGTAGGTGTTACATATCAAATAGCATCTGGGTGTGTGTGTTCGAGGGTTTGTTTGTTGGGGTTCTACGTCCTAGCAATGTTACGGGTCGGGAGGGTTGTTTTGGGGGTTTGTCGAACAGGCCCCCACCACACCGTCACCTTTCCGAAGCACCAGACGAGATGGCCGAATGAGTTCAGCGTCCGTCTCCCGTTTTGGTAGATCATGGGATTCGAACCCACCGGTTCGAACCCTGTCGAGTCAAACCAGTGAATTACCAGTTTATTCTTGTCACTTCTTAGCCAGGCGCTTGCCATTATTAGGATAGGGCAAGGACTGGTTGGCTCGGTGTCAGGATAATGTGACTGAGTGGGATATCAGGGAGCGGGACATAGATCAGGTGGTAGCATGTCCACCTGTGAAGGTGTCGGTCAACCTATCAATCCTGCTCATTTGAAATATTTGCCGTTTGGGCTATTTTCCGTTCCAACCAATGGTCGACAACTGGTTTGTTAAAGGCTGTGGTATGTGCTGTCCTGTGTGTGGGAAAGTGCATATTAAAAAAACCTTGCTGCTTATTAGAAAGAGTAGCCTATGTGCCAGCAGCGGGTTTCCTCTAAAGAAATTTATCAGAATGACCATATGTTTGACATCCAATAGCTGATGATACAAAAATCAATGTGCTCTAGAGGCTTCGTTAAATAAAACAAGCTTTTTGAGTGGGATATCAGGTCATGGTGCTGGCAGCCTGGTCTCCCAGTGGGGCAGCACTATAAACTCACCATGAGTGCACACTGTCACAATTCGGTACCCGTCCTGATATGACCCTAGATGTTGCCAGGACGTACAACTCCAACAACCAACCAACCAATCAACACCTTGTTCGAGCCATATATAGAGTGACATGATGTATGTGTGTACACGATGTGTATCTGTGTGTCAGTGTGTCTGTGTATCTGTGTTTCTGTGTATCTGTGTGTCAGTGTATCTGTGTGTCTGTGTATATGTGTGTCAATGTGCCTGTGTATCTGTGTGTATGTGTATCTGTGTGTCAGTGTATCTGTGTCTGTGTATCTGTGTCTGTGTATCTGTGTGTCTGTGTATATGTGTGTCTGTGTATATGTGTGTCAATGTGTCTGTGTATCTGTGTGTCAGTGTATATGTGTGTCTGTGTGTCTGTGTATATGTGTGTCAATGTGTCTGTGTATCTGTGTGTCAGTGTATCTGTGTGTCTGTGCGTCTGTGTATCTGTGTGTATGTGTATATGTGTGTATGTGTATCTGTGTGTATGTGTATCTGTGTGTATGTGTGTCTGTGTGTCAGTGTATCTGTGTGTCTGTGTATATGTGTGTCTGTGCATATGTGTGTCTGTGTATATGTGTGTCTGTGTATCTGTGTGTATGTGTATATGTGTATCTGTGTGTATGTGTATCTGTGTGTCTATGTATCTGTGTATATGTGTGTCTGTGTGTCTGTGTATCTGTGTGTCAGTGTGTCTGTGTGTCTGTGTATCTGTGTGTCAGTGTGTGTTTACTACGTGCATTGAGATATCATAACTTATTGTTGTGTAGAGCTACTAAAGTATGTCTTTTACATGAAGGCTACACATAAGCCACTGTTTGTAATACCCTTTTTTCTGCCGCTATCGAACACTGGCGCCACATGTCTACCTCTCCTCGCTTCAGTCACCGCCAACTCTGTCGGCCCTAATTTGTCTTCTTTTCCCCCCGGGAGGAATGAAAAGCTTATCCCGATTAGTTATGCCAGGTACACACCTACCATTCATCCGCACCCACCTACCGTTTACAAACTAAAACTGCCCAAAAGTCGGTAGATGTGCACTCCCCTAGCACACCTACCGATTGCGATTCACGACTAAAAACTAATTTTTAGGGCTAAAACGGGCCGATTACGATTGCGATTCGCGATTCGAAAAATGAATCGGCCCGTTTTCAGTTTTAAGCGGGTCGGGTCGAGTCACGAGTTTTAGTGCGCGAATCGTAAACGGTAGGTGTGTACTTGGCATTAGTCCAAGTAGTTGGCGCCACAAATCGCAGCAAATGAATGACCTGCAGCCGAGACGTAGGGATTTTTGAAAGTGAGCCGAGTGACAGTTGGCTCACGGTGTAGAGGAGGCGGGGAGGAGAGAATGCCTGCTCCGCAGCAAATAACACGGAAGATAAGATGGTTAGAGAGAAACATTTGAGGGGCTGCCATTATTTATATCCACATAATAAATGATATAGTACATACAATCCTCCGATGCGACTGACACTGGTCTGCATCCCGTGGAGGCGAGGAGGGCGACAGGTGGCGCCACCTGTACAGTGTTGTGTTAGGTCTTGGCGTACCAATAATAATAATTCCCTTACATATCTTTATACTGGCATAATGCGTTATACATCACACCTATGTATATTAGTATAATATATATACACACATATACATATGTATGTATATGAGTGATGACAATTATAAGACATTTCATCCACTCAGAACCTGGCGTTTCTTACAGTCACCCGGTAACAGGAAGAACAAGTCACAAGTCGTCACCTGTTTGTAATTATGCACAGAACAGACTCATGCAGCCCGTCTGGAGGACGGTATCACCCCTTCCAGAATTGAACCGCGCCTAAAGCCCATATGCCATTGCCACACCAACTTGCATGTATTGCGTTATCCATAATGCGTAACAAATTGAAAGCCGCTGCGTGGCTAGAGGGGGGGGGGTGATTTTATTATTAAGTGACCGGGCGCAGTGGCCGAATCGGTATAGTGTACGTTTCCCATACAGAAGGTCGGTAGTTTGATTCCCGGTCGAGTCAAAGCAATGACTTACACAATTTATACCTGTGGCTTCCTAGCCTGGCGTTCGGCATTAATAGGATAGAGCAAGAACTGGTTAGCTTAGTGTTGGGATAATATGACTGAGTGGGATATTGGGTCCTGGTGCTGGTAGCCTGATTGGTGAGTGGGGCAGCACTATAAAGTGGACATGATTGTGCACTGTTGTATAAGACTCGAAATCCTCCTCCTTGAATCATGCCTGCCTCCTCTACTTTTAAGAGGAAAACAGCTCCTTGCCATACACTTTTCTAAAGCAGTTACACTCAAGCATACAGATGTTAACCGCAATTCTGCCATCTTCCTTCAAGATACTACCACTAAACGCCTTAAACTCTCTCTACGCCTAAAAAGCATCTTCCCTTTCCTACAAGCCCACCACGGCCTAGGAGTCGCCGTCACTGTTTTAAGACCCCCTAGACTTCCTGGGTTCTTGATTCCAGCTTCCTTCCGATTCACCAACTTCACCTCCCCTAAAGCTCCCTTCCCCCGTCCTCTCTCTTACTCGTGAGGCCATCGCTCAAGCTAAGGAGGTCTTCCTCAAGCTAAGGAGGTCTTCTCTGACGGCTCATTGAACCCTACCTCTGACAGAGCCGGAGCAGGTATGGGTGTACCTTCCATTCATTTCACTGATTTTGTCAGAGTGTCAGACTTTGCCTCCACTCTCGACATCAAACTTTCTGCTATTCTTCTGGCACTTAACAATCTCCCTGACTTAAGTTGTCTCGTCATCACGGACTCCTTGAATGCAATCACAGAGATTTCTAATCCCTATACCCATCACACCATCGCAGACGACATACAAACCTCCATATCTACCAGTTACGATGCATCACACATCACCGCCTTCCTCTGGGTCCTTTCCCACATCAGACTCTTTGGAAATGACATGGCCAACCGAGCCACCCTGGTAGGACCCACCCTCCCCAACATGGACATCTATATCTGTCCCTCCATTTCTAACCTAGCAGCCGCCGCTGCTAGCACTATGGATTGCCTCCAGGAGGAAAGAGCGAGTCTGGAATCCCTACTCCATGAGTTGGCTCTGGTACTCACTTGTTCATCAAAACATCCCCGTCAATCTCAACCTTCACGCATCTATCCAAGTGGCTGTAAACCGCTTCAAAACAGGCTACTGGCACTTTATCGATATGCCCAACCTCCAGTGCTGTCCCTGTACCTCCAATATGTTCCAACGTTGTACACATCCTTACGACCTGCAACACTATTGACAGATCTGACATCATTGACTTCACTAAAGACTCTGACAAACACCTCAGATACACCAGGGATGCCTTGGCCATCCTCATCAGGATGTCCAAAACTTCCTGGGAGCCGCTCGCCCGTTTCTGCCGGCAGAACCGCCTAGTCATCAGATGTGTTGGTCCTCCTTATCCTAACGTTGTCATTGACTGAGACCAATAACTTCTTGCCTAGCCCTTTCACTAGCCCCTATCCTTCTCTACTGCTAACATGAACCTTCCTGACCCGCTCCCTCCCCATCCCTTCCCATCCCTTTTTTTCTCCTTTTTGTCCCTTCCTGCCCCTTCCCTCCCTTCGGAGGTTTGAGGAGGGACCCTTGGCTGGCCCTTTAATTGTTCTTCTCCCACATGGGACCACCTTTGTGGTGCCCATATAGGTTTTTTTTTGCAACCTTCAGTCATCATATATGACTGTAACCCTCCCTCCATTCATTCATTCTCACTGTTGTAAGTTGGTATCCATCCTGATATGACTTTTGATGTTGCCAGGACGTAAAACTCCAACAATCTACCAACTATCAGTCGGTCAGCATGCGCATTGTGGCAGGGTCTCCGATCGTTGTTTCCGTGCACGAATTCAAAAGCCTTTCCAACGTCCTAGAAACGTTTGAGGTCATATCAGAATAGGTACCGAGTTGTAACAGTGTTGTCCTTGTGTTGTATCACTTTTCTGAACCCCCAACATTGGTACGGCTCGCGGATGTCTCATATCGCATAACGCATGTCGCACGTCGCACGTCGCACGTCGCACATCACACATCACACGTCGCATGTCGCACATCACATGTCGCGCTACGCTTTATTAGAATCCCGACTTTAATGACACTCAATGCTGACGTAGGACCGTGTACAGGCCTGACGCTGTAGACACAGAAAGGGTCACGCCTCCCTGCACAGGTCACATTGTCTCGGCAGGGTGTGTAGGGGTGCAGCCAGACTGGGTTGGGCGCTGACTGGGTGCTGACTGGGTACCTACTGGGTGCTGACTGGGCTCTCCCTGGGTACTGACTGGGCGCTGACTGGGTGCTGACTGGGCGCTGACTGGGTGCTGACTGGGTGCTGACTGGGCGCTGACTGGGCGCTGACTGGGCGCTGACTGGGTGCTGACTGGGCGCTGACTGGGCGCTGACTGGGCGCTGACTGGGCGCTGACTGGGTGCTGACTGGGCGCTGACTGGGTGCTGACTGGGCGCTGACTGGGTGCTGACTGGGCGCTGACTGCGTGCTGACTGGGTGCTGACTGGGTGCTGACTGGGCGCTGACTGGGTGCTGACTGGGCGCTGACTGGGCACTGACTGGGTGCTGACTGGGCGCTGACTGGGCGCTGACTGGGTGCTGAGTCGTTGGCATACAGTGAGGTGCGACTCACCAGACGTCAGTTCCAGCCTGCTACCTCTCACTGACTACCGACACGGTGCCACCACGCCACCACTCGGCCTCGTAACCCCCCCCCCCCCTCCCAACCCCCAACCCCAAACCGGAAGTAGCATGACCCCTCGTCGAGCCGCGTGCCTCAACGCCTCACTGTCTGCCACACCGACGCTGGGGAAGAAGGCAATTGTGGGAGAGCCAGTTAGGTCGCCCCCCAAGTCTGGTTGTGTTCTCCAGTTACAATATTTCTACAAAATGGTGAGTCATATTTTGCGCGTCATTTGTTTTGCGTATTATTCACGTTGCATTGCCATGGTTGTCTGTATGGTTGTCTCTATGATTGTCTGTATGGTTGTATATGTGGTTGTCTGTGTGGTTGTATGTGTGGTTGTATGTATGGTTGTCTGTATGGTTGTCTGCAAACCAATGACTTACAGAATTGATACTTCTTGCTTCCTAGCTTGGCAGTCAGCATTAATATTTGTTTTGTTTGTTTGTTGTTGTTTTACGTCCTAGCAACATCAAAGGTCATATCAGGACGAGTACCGACTTGTGACAGTGCGCACTCATGGCGACTTTATAGTGCTGTCCCACTGGGAAACCAGGCCGCCGGCACCCTGACCTGGTATCCCACTCATTCACATTATCCTGACACTGAGAACACCAGTCCTTGCCCTGTCCTAATAATGACGAGCGCCTGGCTAGGAGGCAACAAGTATCAATTTTTAAGTGATTGGTTTGACTCGACCAGGGTTCGAACCCACGATCCCACGATCTATCAGCACGGCAGACGGACGCTCTAACTCTTTCGGCCATCCCGTCTGGTTCAGCATTAATAGGATAGGGCAAGGACTGGTTAGCTCAGTGTCAGGATAATGTGACTGAGTGGGATATGGGGTCAGGAGCTGGTGGCCTGATTCCCAAGCTAACCAGTCCTTGCCCTATCCTATTATTAACGCCAAGCGCCGGGCTAGGAAGCGACAAGTATACAATTTTAAATCATTGGTTTGAGTCGAACAGGGTTCGAATCCCATGACCTACTTACTCATTAGGCAATCCCGTCTGGTTCAACATTAGTTCTTCCACGGCCGATAGAGGGCGGGTTGGGTGGGTGCCGTGTCCCAGCTGTCATACAGACAGATAAACTGCCGGCCAGCTGTCATACAGACAGAACAACTGCCTGCCAGCTGTCATACAGACATAACAACTGCTGGCCAGCTGTCATACAGACAGAACAACTGCCGGCCAGCTGTGATACATACATAACAACTGCCGCCCAGCTGTGATACATACAGAACAACTGCCGGTCAGCTGTGATACATACAGAACAACTGCCGGCCAGCTGTGATACAGACAGGACAACTGCCGGCCAGCTGTGATACAGAGAGAACAACTGCCAGCCAGCTGTGATACAGACAGAACAACTGCCGGCCAGCTGTGATACAGACAGGACAACTGCCGGCCAGCCGTGATACAGACAGAACAACTGCCGGCCAGCTGTGATACAGACAGAACAACTGCCGGCCAGCTGTGATACAGACAGAACAACTACCAGCCAGCTGTGATACAGACAGAACAACTGCTGGCCAGCTGTGAGGCCAGCTGTGATACAGACAGAACAACTGCCAGCCAGCTGTGATACAGACAGAACAACTGGTGGCCAGCTGTGAGACAGACAGAACAACTGGTGGCCAGCTGTGATACAGACAGAACAACTGCCGGCCAGCTGTGATACAGACAGAACACCTGCCAGCCAGCTGTGATACAGACAGAACAACTGCCGGTCAGCTGTGATACAGACAGAACAACTGCTGGCCAGCTGTGATACATACAGAACAACTGCCAGCCAGCTGTGATACAGACAGAACAACTTCCGGCCAGCTGTGATACAGACAGAACAACTGCCGGCCAGCTGTGATACAGACAGAACAACTGCCAGCCAGCTGTGATACAGACAGAACAACTGCCGGTCAGCTGTGATACAGACAGAACAACTGGTGGCCAGCTGTGATACAGACAGATCAACTGCCGGCCAGCTGTGATACAGACAGAACAACTGGTGGCCAGCTGTGATACAGACAGAACAACTGCCGGCCAGCTGTGATACAGACAGAACAACTGCCGGCCAGCTATGATACAGACAGAACAACTGCCAGCCAGCTGTGATACAGACAGAACAACTGCCCGCCAGCCGTGATACAGACAGAACAACTGACAGCCAGCTGTGCTACAGACAGAACAACTGCCAGCCAGCTGTGATACAGACAGAACAACTGCCGGTCAGCAGTGATACAGACAGAACAACTGCCGGCCAGCTGTGATACAGACAGAACAACTGCCAGCCAGCTGTGATACAGACAGAACAACTGGTGGCCAGCTGTGATACAGACAGAACAACTGCCAGCCAGCTGTGATACAGATAGAACAACTGCCGGCCAGCTGTGATACAGACAGAACAACTGCCAGCCAGCTGTGATACAGACAGAACAACTGCCAGCCAGCTGTGATACAGACAGAACAACTGCCAGCCAGCTGTGATACAGACAGAACAACTGCCAGCCAGCTGTGATACAGACAGAACAACTGCCGGCCAGCTGTGATACAGACAGAACAACTGGTGGCCAGCTGTGATACAGACAGAACAACTGCCGGCCAGCCGTGATACAAACAGAACAACTGCCGGCCAGCCGTGATACAGACAGAACAACTGCCGGCCAGCTGTGATACAGACAGAACAACTGGTGGCCAGCTGTGATACAGACAGAACAACTGCCGGCCAGCTGTGATATAGACAGAACAACTGGTGGCCAGCTGTGTTGGAGAGAGTCTGTCACGTCTCTGGACTGCCTCGTCCACACCCTCGGACGGCCGTCCTGATATGACCTTAGATGTTGCCAGGACGTAAAACTCCCAACAAGCAACCAATCGTGGGCTAGGTTTTCGCTGCTAACCCGGCCGTGTCGCCTGCATGTGAGTGCGGCCTACTAAATAAATACATGGTCTTTGTGCCGGTGCTCTACTTTTCCACTTCCTTGTCGCTTGTTCCGGTAATGGAGTGTTCGCTTTCCTGTTCGGGAACCGGACACGGTAGCCGAATCGGTAGAGCCCAGGCCTCCCCCTGTAGAAGGTCGGCAGGTAAATTCCTGGTCGAGTCAAACCAATGACTTACACAATTGATACTTGTCGCTTCCTAGCCAGGCACTCATCATTATTAAGGTAGGGCAAGGACTGTTTGGCCCAGTGTCAGGATAATGGTGTTGGCAGTATGATCTAGCAATGGGGCAGCACTATAATTTTGCCACCATGAGTGCGCACTGTCACAAGTCAGTAGCCGTCCTGATATGATCTTAAATGTTGCCAGGTCGTAAAACTCCAACAATCACCGGATCCTATTCGGAGTGGCTGTCTTTTTATTTATACAGTTTGGAGTTCCTTGTTGCTTTGTTATGGCGCTGTCACATTACGACGTTTCTCGCCAACACGCATCGACGTGTGTCATTTTTTGGCGAAACGTTGGGAGACGTCTGGAAGTGTTACGCACACATTAGGCGCACGTTGGTATTCGTTGATGAACAGCGGCGGTCGACAAGGGTCGGTGGCGCGCGTCATCGGACGTCGAAAGTTTTGTGCTTGCACAAAACTTTGGACCTGCGACGACGCGCGGGTGCCAACATTATGGCAACATTAGGGGCGCATCGAGATACGTTAAACGCGCTGGAAGATCTTTATGCGAACGGTAAGCACACGCCGCGCGCGGTTGAGGCTCGTTACCACACGTTGCGCCAAACGATTGCTTATTGTTGTTTTACGTCCTACCAACATCTCAGGTCATATCAGGACGGCGCGCCAAACTTTCACCACAATGTCGGCCGCACGCTACCAATACGTTGCGTTGACGCCGAAAAGTTTGACGTCTCTCGACGATTAAAAGTGATTTTGCACGTTGGCGGTGCACCGGTGATATACGTTGTAGTGTGACAGGGTTATTAGTAGGCATCAAATGGTGGCATTATTTGTAGTCGACGAGCAGGGATGTCGTGTCAGTGCGGAGAGTACTTGCGGCGCTATGCTCTCACTTAAAACGCATCTGGCTTTTCTGAATGTGTTCATCTTAATGGCCAGTTACTCGTGCACCGTATGAGGTGGTTTGGGTGCTCGCAGTTTTGAACAGTCTGGTGTCACAAAATAGAATCTCCCCCTCAAAGTTGTCTCCGCCGGCGATTCTATTTTGAAATAAAATCGCACCCCGAGATTATATTTCAAAATAAAACTCCCGCCGTCCGCTCCTTCCCCCCCCCCCCTCAATCCCCCTCACCTCCACCTCCCTCACCTTCAACCTCCCCTCCTCACCTCCCACCTTCTCACCTCCTTCTCTCCCTTCCCTATAAACCACCTCCCTTCTCCCCCCCCCCCCACTCCCACCCCTCTCCTCAACCTCCGTCTCTCCATACCTTATAGCCACGCCACCCTCATGCCCCCCCCCCCCTTCCACCTCCATCCCACTCATTCACCTCCCTCTGATTTATTTCCAACTGAATGTTGTAGTTCAGGGCGATTCTATTTCAATGGGGGAGGTTTGATTTAGAAATAGATTCGCCGGGCGGGAGGAGAACATTTTGAGGGGGCGATTCTATTTCCTGGCACCGACACACGATAGTTGAACTTAGTTGTTTGTCACTGTGTGTTCTGCCTGTCGTAGCCTCGTCTTTGGCCCTCTTTTAGGTCTGGTTCACAAGCCTGTAGCCGACCATACAGGATGGCCGAATGAGTTGAGCGTCCGTCTCCCGTTTTGGTAGATTGCAGTTGAGTCAATCCAATGACTTTAAAGTTTATACTTGTCGCTTCCTAGTCAGGCGCTTGGCATTATTAGGATAGGGCAAGGACTGGTTGACTCAGCATCAGGATAATGTGACTGAGTGGGATATCGGGTCATGGTGCTGACAGCGTGGTCTCCCACTGGGGAGGCCTTATAATTGGTTGATTGTTGGAGTTTTACGTCCTGGCAACATCTAAGCTCCTATCAGGAAGGGGACCGACTTGTGGCAGCACTACTAAATTCACCATAAGTGCGCACTGTCATAAGTCGGTACCCATCCTGATATGACCTGAGATGTTGCCAGGATGTAAAACTCCAACAACCGACAAGCCTAGAGCCATCCCCGTTCGGGGACATCCACCAGATGGCCAGCTTGGTGCCCGGGACGCCGGGACGCACTGCCCCCTAGTGATTTGCACTGGAACTCTGAACACGACTGTGACAGTCTTGGATTCACAACAGGCTTCCGGAGTTTTCTCCAGCATCTTGACAGCCGACCGATACAGGCATTGTAAAATAGTCTCAAACAGCCATGTGGTGGCTTATTGTAATATGGTATAGTCTCAAACAACACATGGAGGCTTATTGTAATATAGTCTAGTCTCAAACAGCACATGGAGGCTTATTGTAATATGGTCTAGTCTCAACCAGCCGCACGGTGGCTTCTTGTAATATGGTATAGTCTCAAACAGCACATGGTGGCTTATTGTAATATAGTCTAGTCTCAAACAGCACATGGAGGCTTATTGTAATATGGTCTAGTCTCAACCAGCCACACAGTGGCTTCTTATAATATGGTATAGTCTCAAACAGCACGTGGTAGTTTATTTTAATATAGTCTAGTCTCAAACAGCACATGGTGGCTTATTGTAATATAGTCTAGTCTCAAACAGCCACATGGTGCTTTATTGTAATATAGTATAGTCTCAAACAGCCGTATGGTGGCTTATTGTAATATAGTCTAGTCTCAAACAGCACATGGAGGCTTATTGTAATATAGTCTAGTCTCAACCAGCCGCACGGTGGCTTCTTGTAATATGGTATAGTCTCAAACAGCACATGGTGGCTTATTGTAATATAGTCTAGTCTCAAGCAACACATGGTGGCTTATTGTAATATAGAATAGTCTCAAACAGCACATGGTGGCTTATTGTAATATAGTCTAGTCTCAAGCAGCACATGGTGTCTTATTGTAATATAGTCTAGTCTCAAACAGCACATGGTGGCTTATTGTAATATAGTATAGTCTCAAACAGCCGTATGGTGGCTTATTGTAATATAGTCTAGTCTCAAACAGCACATGGAGGCTTATTGTAATATAGTCTAGTCTCAACCAGCCGCACAGTGGTTTATTGTAATATAATCTAGTCTCAAACAGCACATGGTGGTTTATTGTAATATAGTCTAGTCTCAAACAGCACATGGTGGCTTATTGTAATATAGTCTAGTCTCAAACAGCACATGGTGGCTTATTGTAATATAGTCTAGTCTCAAACAGCACATGGTGGCTTATTGTAATATAGACTAGTCTCAAACAGCCGTATGGTGGCTTATTGTAATATAGTCTAGTCTCAAACAGCACATGGAGGCTTATTGTAATATGGTCTAGTCTCAAACAGCCACATGGTGGCTTATTGTAATATAATCTAGTCTCAAACAGCACATGGTGGTTTATTGTAATATAGTCTAGTCTCATGCAGCACATGGTGTCTTATTGTAATATAGTCTAGTCTCAAACAGCCACATGGTGGCTTATTGTAATATAGTCTAGTCTCAAACAGCCACATGGTGGCTTATTGTAATATAGTCTAGTCTCAAACAGCCACATGGTGGCTTATTGTAATATAGTCTAGTCTCAAACAGCACATGGTGGCTTATTGTAATATAGAATAGTCTCAAACAGCACATGGTGGCTTATTGTAATATAGTCTAGTCTCAAACAGCACATGGTGGCTTATTGTAATATAGTCTAGTCTCAAACAGCCGCATGGTGGTTTATTGTAATATAATCTAGTCTCAAACAGAACATGGTGGCATATTGTAATATGGTATAGTCTCAGGACTGGGTAGTACACCAAGAACCAGATAGTGTGTGATGAGGTAGGTTATCCTGAGGTAGTGCTGGTTACACGGTACATGGTACACCTGTGGGGCAAAACTATGAAGTCGCCATCAGTACACACTGTCATATGTCGGTAGCCGTCCTGATATGACATTAAATGTTACCTGAACGTAAACCCCAATAAACCAATTCCAAGTTTATTCCGGGGAGTGTGGCATTGCACAACAGACCATCACAGGGGACCAGACGGGACGGCCAAATAAGGTGAGCGACCGCCTCCCGTTTTGGTAGGTCGTGAGATTCGAACCCACGGATCGAACTCTGGTCGAGTCAAACCAATGACTTATAACTTCTACTTGTTTTCTAGCCAGGCACTCAACATTATTAGGATAGGACGAGGACTGGTTGGCTCAGGGTCAGGATAATGTGACTGATTGGGATATCAGGTCAGGGTGCTGGGGGCCTGGTCTCCTAGTTGGGTTGCACTGTACAGTCGCCATAAGTGTGCACTGTCACAAGTCAGTACCCATCCTGATATGACCGTATATGGTACCAAGACATAAAACTCCAACAACCAACCGACCATCACAGGTTTTCCGAGTGGTACGGCGATGACTTCCATTGACACGGGGGGGGGGGGGGTAGGGGTGTGCTGGTGTGGCTGTGGGTGGGGGTGCTGGTGGGGGTGCTGGTGGGGGTGCTGGGGGGGGGGGTGCCGGTGGGGGTGCCGGTGGGGGTGCCGGTGGGGGTGCATGAGTTATCAACTACAATACGATGTAAATTTTGTGCATTATAGCCTGGAAAGCAAATGGAAAAGACCCGAACAAATTTGTACAATTAAAAACACAACTTTCAAAATAACTACCTAAAAGCGATGGTTAAATGAAAACAGACAGACTACAAGTTAAACACTTCTCCCTGGGGGTAATCGATTAATCAAATCAGGTCACCCAAGCCACTTTTTGGCGCATGCGCACATCCTACAGACTCGGGTTGAATAAACGAATACGCTCCGGGTGGACAAAATGGTGGCTTAATCTAAAACTTAATATTTTTTTTCCTATAACCGATATACGTACAGCAAAATGGGATTTAGAGTATTTTATGATCGTAGAAGCTGACAATCTGGGTTATTAAAAAAAAGAGCATTAAAATAACACATAGGACTTGTACTGGTAGCTGTTATCCTACAGGTACCAGCACGGATGTGACAGCATCGCTTTTGCAAACCCCAGCCAAGAGGTGGGTTACTGGGGTCGGGTCATTTTGCACACGGTACGTGTATTTCTCGACTCCACTCGCGGTGTTCGATTTGAAATTCTGACGACTCGGGTGACCCGAGTCGCCCGGGTCGTGTTAATCGATTACGGCCCCGGTGAATATGGCCTTTGCTGCAGACATTGCGTAAAACAACCACCAATTAATCAACCTCTAAGAACTGACCAAAGAATCACCACTCTCCAGATAAAACTTCCTATTGAGAACATCGTGATGTTATAATTGTATGTGCACCTCATTAGAAGTGCAATTAAAGATGTAAAGATGTAATTGTATTCTCCAGCATGTCAATACGTAATTGGTGTGAAGCTACTTGATCTGAAACTGTGCCTTTTCCTCTATTTGCAGGTACGTGCCGCCTAACCTCTGTCACAAACCGTGAGTTACCCCATCTTTGTTACCCCATCTTTGTTACTCCGTATTTGTTACCCCGTCTTTGTTACTCCGTCTTTGTTTCCCCGTCTTCGTTACCCCATCTTTGTTACCATGTCTTTGTTATGCCATCCTTGTTTCCCCATCTTTGTTTCCCTGTCTTTGTTTCCCTGTCTTTGTTTCCCCGTCTTTGTTTTCCCGTCTGTGGGTATCCGTCTTTGTTTCCCATCTGTGTTTCCCATCTTTGTCACCCCATCTTTGTTTCCCCGTCATTGTTTCCCCATCTTTGTTTCGCCATCTTTGTTTCGCCATCTTTGTTTCGCCATATTTGTTTCCCATCTTTGTTTCACTGTCTTTGTTTCACTGTCTTTGTTTCCCGTCTTTGTTTCCCATCTTTGTTCCCCCATCTTTGTTTCCCCGTCTTTGTTACCAAGTATTTGTTACCAAGTCTTTGTTACCAAGTCTTTGTTACCAAGTCTTTGTTACCAAGTCTTTGTTTACCATCTTTCTTTTCCCGTCTTGCTTTCCCCGTCTTTCTTTCCCCATCTTACTTTCACCATCTTTGTTTCCCCGTCTTTGTTTTCCCGTCTTTGTTTCCCCGTATTTGTTTCCCATCTTTGTTTCCCAGTCTTTGTTTCCCCTCTTTGTTGCCCATCTTTGTTTCCACATCTTCTTTGTTCCATCTTTGTTTCACTGTCTTTGTTTCCCGTCTTTGTTACCCCATCTTTGTTCCCCCATCTTTGTTACCAAGTCTTTGTTACCAAGTCTTTGTTACCAAGTCTTTGTTACCAAGTCTTTGTTACCAAGTCTTTGTTTACCATCTTTGTTTTCCCATCTTTCTTTCCCCGTCTTTCTTTCCCCATCTTGCTTTCACCATCTTTGTTTCCCCGTCATTGTTTCCCCGTCTTTGTTTCCCCGTCTTTGTTTCCCCATATTTGTTTCCCCATCTTTGTTACCTCGTCTTTGTTACCCTGTCTTTGTTTCCCATCTTTGTTTCCCATCTTTGTTTCCCATCTGTGTTTCCCCGTCTTTGTTTCCCCGTCTTTGTTTCCCCATCTTTGTTTCACCGTCTTTGTTTCACCAGCTTTCTTTCCCCGTCTTTCTTTCCCCGTCTTTCTTTCCTGTCTTTGTTTCCCAATCTTTGTATCCCATCTTTGTTCCCCGTCTTTGTCTCCCCATCTTTGTTTCCCCATCTATGTTTCCCCTCTTTGTTTCCCCCATCTTTGTTTCCCCGTCTTTGTTTCCCCATCTTTCTTACCTCATCTTTGTTTCCCCATCTTTGTTTCCCTGTCTTTGTTACCAAGTATTTGTTTCCCCGTCTTTGTTTCCTCGTCTTTGTTACCTCATCTTTGTTTCCCCATCTTTGTTACCCCGTCTTTGTTTCCCCGTCTTTGTTTCCCCGTCTTTGTTTCCCCGTCTTTGTTTCCCCCTTTGACCACAGCATGTCAATAACACAAGCCGCCAGCACCATGGCCTGATATCCCACTCAATCACATTATCCTGACACTGAGCCAACCAGTCCTTGCCCTATTCTAATAATGCAGAGCGCCTGGCTAGGAAGTGAAAAATAGCTCACGATTCACAAGTTTAATTCACATGAATTGTCGCTTGCCAAACCGGACATGGTTGCCGAATCAGTAGAGTGCAGGCTTCCGACGTGGAAGGTCGGCAGTTCACAGCCGACTCAAACCAATATAATTCAAATTGATACTTATCGCCACCTAGCCTGTTACTCGGCATTATTAGGACAGGACAAGGACTGGTTAGCTGTGTCAGGATAATGTGACTGAGTTTGGGGTATCGGGTTATGGGGCCGGTCCCGGGTTATGGTAAAGTCGCCATGAGTGCGCACTGTCGGTACCAGTCCTGATACGTCCTTAGATGTCGCTAGGACATAAAACAACACACAAACAAACAAACATGCCTCTAGAATGTACTCTGTGACAGGGAAGTATTGTGACAGATGTACTACTTGTGTAATACAATGCCCCATAATGCACCAGTGTTCCGGCCACACTCTGAATACAAACAACTGTGTTCACTGCTTCACACCTTTGTGTAAGTCTAATGGGGCTGTCACATTATGACGCTTCTCGCCAACACGCGTCGACGTATGTGATTTTTTGGCGGAATGTCGATATTCGTTGATGGACAGCGACGGTCGACGAGGGTCGGCGGCATGCGTCATCGGATCGGCCAAGCACAAAACATTCGACGACCGACAACGCACGACAACATGCGGGTTCCAACATTATGGCGATGTCAGAAGTACGTCGACATTGCTGGAATAACATTAGGCACATGCCACCCGCGCGTGAAGGTCATTGCGCCAAACTGTTACTTTGTTGTTTTATGTCCTAGCTACATGTAAGGTCATATCAGGACGGTGCGCCAAACCTTCGTTTTTTTTCACACAACGTCAGCCGCACGCTACCAATACGTTGCGCTGCTGCCGAAAAGTTTGACATTTCTCGACGATTAAAAGTGATTTTGCACATTGGCGGCACGCCAGCGAGAAGCGTCGTAATGTGACAGGGGTATAATACAAGTTGACAGGTTGTCCACCTTACTAGTGCTGGTTAACCATCACTCGTCTGATACAGTCGGCTCTGTAGTAAGAGGACAACTGTGAATTGAGACCAATGTGAGGGAGTGATTTGGTGGTTTTACGCCATGTCGGCAACTATGGACATATTCATGGCGAAATGTTTTATAATTTTCATATTTAATTAATTAATTTATATATATATTTGTTAATGCCAACTATATCACTCAAGAGAGAAGTAAAATACAATGGGCTAAAAATACTTAATGGTTTTAATCTTTTAAATTATTTGTTTATATAAGAGTAAAAGTTTGTACGAGTGCAAAACCTAAGGTAAGATCATAGAAGTCTACAGTGCAGCTGTTTTAAGAAATTCAATGATTACTTCACCTTTCACATTTTTACAAAGGTCTTGCGGATTATGCGTTTCATAAAAGCGTTCTCTGTGCAATTCAAAATCGCTACATTCCGATAAAATGTGTACCAGTGGTAATAAACACTGACAGCCAAATGATTCCGGTCGTTCGTCACCTTTTAAGATAAAAAGAGTGAGGCTTTCTAGACTGGCCAATGCAGCATCTAGTTAAATTTATACTTGTCGCTTTCTAGCCAGGAGCTCAGCATTATTAGAATAGGGCTAGGATTCGTTGGCTCAGTGTCAGGATAATGTGACTGAGTGGGATATCAGGCCATGATGCTGGAGACCTGGTCGCCCAGTGGGACGGCACTATAAAGTCGCCATGAGTGCGCACTGTCACAAGTCGGTACCCGTCCTGATATGACCTTAGATGTTGCCAGGACGTAAAACCCTCACAATCAAAAGGCCTATTCTATTGGTAGTTTACACAGTCATGCATGGTGTAGATGGCTGGATCTCACCCCTGGCCCTAGTTCTCACTATTGTCTCCAGGTGTCTGCACTGACAAAGTTAGGCACACGGGCGCTTTAGTTCATAGGAATTCCACGTGGCGGCGCCACTGCCGCTGCACTCTAACTCTACATAGCAGCACCAGCGACACCGTTCCACGGAAAGAATCTTAAACACATTCATAGTGAAGCAGGTTGAAATATAACCGACATTATTGCATTACAAATAATACCTGAAATGCCATCTTACCGGCATTAGTGGGAGGCTAGTAAGTTTTAACGTTACTTAGTGGGCATCCTTTGACTTCCGGTCGCAGCTCTCTGGTAGTTACCGCTCGTGGAACATTTACAATTCTTGTTGATAGCAAATGCCATTTTATAGGTTTAACTAATAGGTTTTTAAATTGAACATTGTCTACGTTTGCAATGACATTTGTCTGTTTTTGCTAAATGTTTGTAGCTGTAATCTTAGGTGTGGTGTTTCAATACTAAGCAGGGTGCATTAAAACACACTGCCACAAACATGGTGTTTCAATAAATGCTGATACAAACATGGTGTTTCAATACATAAGCAGGGTGCATTAAAACACTGCCAGAAACATGGTGTTTCAATACATGCTGATACAAACATGGTGTTTCAATACATAAGCAGTGTGCATTAAAACACACTGCCACAAACATGGTGTTTCAATACATGCTGATACAAACACGGTGCATGAAAACACACTGACACAAACATGGTGTGTCAATACATAAGCAGGGTGCATTAAAACACACTGACAGAAATATGGTGTGTCAATACATAAGCAGGGTGCATTAAAACACACTGCCACAAACATGGTGTTTCAATACATGCTGACACAAACATGGTGTGTCAATACATGCTGACAGATGAATGGTGTGTCAATACACACTGAGACGAACATTGTGTGTGAATACATACTGACACAAACATAGTGTGTCAACACACACTGGCACGAACATTGTGTGTGAATTCACACTGACACAAGCATGATGTGTCAATACATGCTGATACAAATATGGTGTTTCAATACATAGGCAGGGTGCATTAAAACACATGGACCTAGGCATGGTGCATCAGTACACACTGACACTTGAATGGTGTGTCAATACACACTGAGAAAAACATGGTGTGTCAAGACACACTGCCACAAACATGGTGTTTGAATTCACACTGACAAGAACATTGTGTGTGAATTCACACTGACACAAACATTGCGTGTCAACGTTCTGACACAAACATGGTGTTTCAATACATCTGACACAAACATGGTGTTTCAATACATGCTGACACAACCATGGTGTTTCAATACATGCTGACACAAACATGGTGTTTCAATACGTGGTAACACAAACATGGTGTTTCAAGACATATGCATAGTGCATCAGTGCACACTGACACATGAATGGTGTGTCAATACACACTGAGACAAACATGGTGTGTCAACACACACTGGCACAAACATGGTGTGTCAATACATGCTCACACAAACATGGTGCCTTAATACACACTGCCATAGACACGATGTCAGTGCACACTGACACAATCCTGGTGTGTGAATTCGCACTGACACAACATTGTGTGTCAATGCACTCAGGCACATATATGGTGTGTCAATACACACGGGAACAGATATGGCACGTTCATATACATAGTATATACGAGGTCTATATGGTGTGTCAATAACTCTAGCTAGGATACAGAGTTTGTCAGCTCCCACATGGTGACACGCACTATGTGTCAATTCACATAGACAGAGGTAGTGCCACTGTGCACATAGGCACATGCATGGTGTGTCAATTCACATAGACACAGAGGTAGTGGCACTGTGCACATAGACACATGCAGGATGTGTCAATTCCCATAGACACATAGGTAGTGGCACTGTGCACATAGGCACATGCAGGGTGTGTCAATTCGCATAGATACAGAGTTAGTGTCACTGTGCACACATACACAGAGGTAGTGCTGCTGTGCACATAGGCACACGCAGGATGTGTCAATTCGCATAGACACAGAGGTAGTGTCACTGTGCACATAGACACAGAGGTAGTGCCGCTGTGCACATAGGCACACGCAGGATGTGTCAATTCGCATAGACACAGAGGTAGTGTCACTGTGCACACAGACACATGCAGTGTGTGTCAATTCGCATAGATACAGAGGTAGCGGCACTGTGCACATAGACACATGCATGGTGTGTCAATTCACATAGACACATAGGTAGTGGCACTGTGCACATAGGCACATGCAGGTGTGTCAATTCGCATAGATACAGGGGTACCGCCACTGTGCACATAAACACGCGCAGTGTGTGTCAATTCACATAGACACAGAGGTAGTGGCACTGTGCACATAGGCACACGCAGGGTGTGTCAATTCACATAGACACAGAGGTAGTGGCACTGTGCACATAGACACACGCAGGGTGTGTCAATTCACATATACACAGAGGTAGTGCCACTGTGCACATATGCACACACATGGTGTGTCAATTCGCATAGACACAGAGGTAGTGTCACTGTGCACACAGACACATGCAGTGTGTGTCAATTCGCATAGATACAGAGGTAGTGGCACTGTGCACATATGCACATGCAGTGTGTGTCAATTCGCATAGACACAGAGGTCGTGCCACTGTGCACATATGCATATGCAGTGTGTGTCAATTCGCATAGATACAGAGGTAGTGGCACTGTGCACACAGACACATGCAGTGTGTGTCAATTCGCATAGACACAGAGGTAGTGTCACTGTGCACATAGGCACATGCAGTGTGTGTCAATTCGCATAGATACAGAAGTAGTGGCACTGTGCACATATGCACATGCAGTGTGTGTCAATTCGCATAGACACAGAGGTCGTGCCACTGTGCACATATGCACATGCAGTGTGTGTCAATTCGCATAGATACAGAGATAGTGGCACTCTGCACATAGGCACATGCAGTGTGTGTCAATTCGCATAGACACAGAGGTAGTGTCACTGTGCAGACAGACACATGCAGGGTATTTCAATTCGCATAGATACAGAGGTAGTTCCACTCTCCATATAGGCACACGCACGATGTGTAATGGACACTGGGTCACAACATGTCAATACACATCGGGCGTCTGGGTGTCCCCGGGTAAGACACTTGTCTTGAACTGGCAGAGGTGTGAGATCTCAGCCTACTGACCTTATTCACGTGTGCGTGTTTGAGTATTGATTAGTGTGCTAGTAGTAGTAGTATACAAGTGTGTCACTTTGACCCAGGCCTACTGTTAGATCTCAGCCTCCCGGCCTTATTCAAGTGTGCGTGTTTGAGTATTGATTAGTGTGCTAGTAGTAGTATTATAAAGGTGTGTCACTTTGGCCCAGGCCTACTGTCAGATCTCAGTCCCATGGCCTTATTCAAGTGTGCATGTTTGAGTATTGATTAGTGTGCTAGTAGTAGTAGTATAAAGGTGTGTCACTTTGACCCAGGCCTACTCTCAGACCTCAGCCTCCTGGCCTTATTCACGTGTGCATGTTTGAGTATTGATTAGTGTGCTAGTAGTAGTAGTATACAAGTGTGTCACTTTGACCCAGGCCTACTGTCAGATCTCAGTCCCACGGCCTTATTCAAGTGTGCATGTTTGAGTATTGATTAGTGTGCTAGTAGTAGTAGTATAAAGGTGTGTCACTTTGACCCAGGCCTACTGTCAGATCTCAGCCTCCCGGCCTTATTCACGTGTGCATTTTTGAGTATTGATTAGTGTGCTAGTAGTAGTAGTATAAAGGTGTGTCACTTTGACCCAGGCCTACTGTCAGACCTCCACCTCCCGGCCTTATTCACGTGTGCATGTTCGAGTATTGATCAGTGTGCTAGTAGTATATAATTGTGTCGCTTTAACCCAGGCCTGCGTGAAGTCGCACCATCCTAAACAGCCAGTGTTAGGGGTTTGAGTAAGATCTACCCATGTAAGTCACCTTAGCGTCAGGCTAGGAAGCGACAAGTGTCAATTTTATAAGTCACCAGTTTGACTCGACCAGGAACCGAACTCCCGACCTTCCGCACGCGAGGCCCGCGCTCTTCCGATTCGCCCACCGCGCCCAGTACTCGCCAATATGCACAATACAGGTTACACGGTGTCAATAAACCTGGCTACAGAGTATCTAGGTATCATAGCAACTGCAATGGTTCACGCTGTCTATTAGGTGAGCGTGTCTTGAAGGACACATAAGCTACACATAAGCTACACATAAGCTGCACATAACTGATTTTTGAATACTACCGTTCGTTCTCAGAAACTGTGTGACACTTTTGTTATTTGGAAACCGAAAGTTAAAACATCCCAACCAATTGCAGAACACATAGCACATACTAGCAGAATCCAGTTCCGAATGAGTTAGAGCGTCCGTCTCCCGTGCTGGTAGATCGTGGGGTCGTGGGTTCGAGTCCCGGTCGAGTCAAACCAATGACCTTAAAATTGATACTTGTTGCTTCCTAGCCAGGCGCTCGGCATTATTAGGATAGGGCAAGGACTGGTGTCCTCAGTGTCAGGATAATGTGACTGAGTGGGATACCAGGTCATGGTGCCGGCGGCCTGGTTTCCCAGTGGGACAGCACTATAAAGTCGCCATGAGTGCGCACTGTCACAAGTCGGTACCCGTCCTGATATGACCTTAGATGTTGCTAGGACGTAAAACAACAACAAACAAACAAACAAACAAGTTTCATATGAAGGTTTGTATGTTGTGTGAATGTCAAAGTTTACTCTTGTTTTTCACTTTTTGATTTTGAACTTATACAAATTGAGAAAACTGTTTAAATTAACTGTGCAACATCAATCCATAACATCATTTTAACACACACAACATATCCAAACACGGCTAAGCAAGAAAGATTATGTCTTACAAGATGCGTGGTGTCGATATGCAAATTTTCACTTTTCACTTCAGCATTAAATCATATCAAGTTTGCATACACTTGGGTGGGATAGATGACATCCGCATGGTATTGCGAACATACATAACACACAGTGTCAACAATAACTATTTGTCTTAGTCGTCCCTCAATAAAAGACAAAATCATTGTCATGGGGGTTGATGAAAACGGGAAATATTGCGCCTAGAGCGGGACTCGAACCCACATCTCTTTGCATTCCGGGCCAGTGTGCTAACCATTACACCACCTAGGCTCCCTGATATCAACACATTACCCATGCCTACCTGTCTATGTGGTTACTTGCCTGAGAGGTCAGTGCAGCCTACTACACTCATCCCCCTGGAATTGTAAGTCTTTTAAATGGTCATTTAATTAAGTAACAGAACACGGCGACCTCAGTTTGTGGGCCAATAACATTTTATTATTATTATGAATAAAAATTTTTACATCCCAGAATTAATCATTAACATACTAACGACACATGAATTAACAAATATGCATAATCTATACGGACATTAATTATTAATAAATACCGATCACTCAAGAGTACTGGTCGAGTTCACAACAGCAGTTGTTTATAGGGGGGCCTCAGCAATCTGCAGGCGATGATGGCGTGCTAGCAAATTGGATCTTCTCTCTCCTGTTGATCTCGATCAAGTGACAGTTACAGGGTTGTTTGTTCCATAGATCAAAGTCATATATTTAGGGCTCAACCGAGTTCTTAGGGTATTGCTGATTAACCTGTTGCTAGTAGATTTATTCAGGAATAATTAGCGTCTTCAGTGATACATATACAATTAAGTAACAGAACACGGCGACCTCAGTTTGTGGGCCAATACAATTTTATTATTATTATGAATAAAAATTTTTACATCCCAAAATTAATCATTAACATACTAACGACACATGAATTAACAAATATGCATAATCTATACGGACATTAATTATTAATAAATACCGATCACTCAAGAGTACTGGTCGAGTTCACAACAGCAGTGTTTATAGGGGCCTCAGCACTCAGCCAAAAAGCGAAGCGAGTGCTGAGGGACCTGCTTTGAAGCTACGCTTATCCACATAATTAAAAATGCAGGACGAACGCCAGTTGCCAAGCTCTTGGACCTGTTCCAACGGGACTCCAGCTTCCGCACACTCTCTAGCTGCCCCCGTCTGAGACTATGGGCCGTAATCTTCTTACCTTGTAGCCCACATTTATCACCTGCCAATCTGAGGGCAAGCAGGAATAAGCGAGCTGTCAGAGGCTCCCCGGAACACAGCAGCAGGGCTGGTCCGGACATAGAGATGGGAGTTATAGCTTTGTATTGCCTCCAAAGGCGCACGGGGAAACAGATGTAGCCAGGGATCCTCGGAAGCCATATCTAGTATGTCTGTCCTTGCTGGCGTGTCATCTTCGTGGACCGGACGCGTACCTTGAGGGACCTCTCGCAGGTACGTATGTCATTGCCTGTCAGATAGTGCCCCGGATCACATGGGGACTCCGAGAAATAAATTGGATTGTCTTAGTAATGTGAAGTAACCAATTATCAACGCCACATTTAACACACGGCCATATGGCCCTAAATTTATAAAGTACTTGAAAATTTGCGTAACATGTTTAACTTTTAGTGGAAAAGCTCTCGACACAGAAACATTTTTTACATTCAAAACCCCCTTTTTCTATGAGGGCAACACAGTATGAGTTAAACTCCTTGGTTCTTCCCCCGCATCATCATAACATATGTTTTAGCCCCACTGAAATAATTGTTCACCGCACTCGGTGACCTAAGGCTATTTGATAAGTAAGCGAGGTACAATATCAGATCATATTGTTTTGGAGATTTCTTATTTATGTTAAAATCATTACAGAATTCACTAAATTTTTCAATCTGGGTACATTTATTTCGCCATGTAGCTTTTGATAATCCATGTCTGAATAGCGTTTGGATAGTGTGGTGCAGGTCAGTATGTTGAGCTGTAGTCGAGGGCAAATAAAAGAAAAAGACTACAGTGAGACATACTGAACGTGAAGGTTGAAGGCAGGCTGAACATAACAGGCTCTGATCAAAAAGAGAGATATCATGGGTCACACGTACCCTCGACAAACCTAATTCCAAACATAACCTCTGAGACCTGGCATAAGCAGCCTTAAAGCTAAGTAATTAGGCAGGCCTGTACACCTAACTGCACTAGAAATATTAAGATAATCAGAGTGCACATCCGCAGCAACAGAGGGCCAAAAGACAACAGTAACGGCTTAAACTGAAGCGGACCTAATGGGCAAAACCCTTTCTTGGGGATGCCAACAGGAACCGCGTCATCCCCAAGGGTCAACGACTTAATGGACTGAGAGGGTAATAGAGCACAGTCGGTGTCATGAGCCCACGACTGCATGTGTTTGCTATGCGGGGACTTCACACCCATAGGAAGAGTAATAGGCATTGCTCCATGCCCCCTGACTGAGAGATCACACGGGGGCGCCATACGCCTACAACGCGAAGGCTGAAGGGCCGGATCAGCTGTTAAAACATCAGGGAGCACTGTTGACGAGGAGCTGACCGAGGTGGCCGGAGACTCAAGTGGATGAGTAAGTTGTAGAAAAAGGTGCGACACTGAGGTCCAGTAACTCAGTGCGAGTGAGTGGCACATGAGCATGGTAAGTAGGAAAAGTGCCTGGGTCCTCCACCAAGCGATCGACCGGGCGCCTGATATGTCGAAGAATCGAAGGCTGTGAACCCGAGAAAGCTATTGGAGCGCCAGAGGAAACCCGGGACGAGGAGCTGACCGAGGTGGCCGGAGACTCAAGTGGATGAGTAAGTTGTTGAAAAAGTCTGACGCTGAGGTCTATTAATTCAGTGCAAGTGAGTGGAACATGAGCATGGTAAGTAGGAAAAATACCCAGGTCCTCGACCAAGCGATCGACCGGGCGCCTGATATGTCGAAGAATCGAAGGCTGTGTACCCGAGAAAGCTATTGGAGCGCCAGAGGAAACCAGGCATGAGGAGTTGGGTGTAGCACCCATAGAAGCACATTGACCGTTAGGGCAAAGCAAGGTAGAGATAACTGGAACATCAACATGAACATCCTTAACACAAGTCACACACTCACCGTTAAGACATGACATAAAACGGGGCTCAAACACGGCCTGAACCACCAGTGGGCTATGTGGGTCATTATCAACAACATTAAATGAATTACCCAGACACACCAACCTAGCAGTGGGCAAGGTATCAGCAGTATTAAAAGTGACTGTCAAATGCATAGTAAATGACGGTGATGGTGTCCCATAGTTTGACGCCCAATTATTGCTGGGACAACTAACAACAGAAGCATTAATCAAATCCCCATCAATATCGTCCTGCCCAGCGGCATCAGTAACATCACTTACAGATGACTTAATGTCGGGACAGGACAAGACGCCATCCACCTGAGGACCCTTACACAATAATCCACTATTACTTGACACACTATTAACTGTAAGGTTTGTTCCAAATAAACATACCTTATGCTGAATCCTATCGACCGCCGCCTCGGTTGGTAAATCGTCCATTGCAAGCTGACACACGTTAGGTACAACACTTGGTGACGAATCAAGAGGCCCCACACCTAAAAACCCGAGGTATTGGCCTCCGAGCCTTCCTCAGGATTAAGGGCTGCTGACTGAGACTTGAACCGACAATCAATGTCATGATGACTGGCTGTGTAACCAGGTTTAAATGCACATCAACCACAGGCATGACAGTAACGCCGGGTAGGTGAACCGTGAGTTTCAGCAAACCCACAGTCCTTCCAGCATCAAAGACGGTGCACACAGGACCATCAGTAGACTTGTCATAAGTATCCCTGTGTGGACGATCCGACACGGCCTGCCATGCTGAATGGCATCCCTGTTGCTGCCAGGCCGCCACTCGTCTCCCCGAACATGAAATGTAGAAGGCGCCTTCATAGAAGTACATTGGGCCGGGCAATGCAAAGTAGAGATAACTGGAACATCACCATGAACATTCGTAACACAAGCCACAGACTTACTGTCAGGACATGACATAAAGTGGGGCTTAAAATTGTGCTGAACCACCAGATGGCTATGTGGGACATCAACAATATCATTAACAACATCAATCGTGTACCCTGACATACCAACTTAGCAGAGGGCGAGGTATCAGCAGCATTAAAAATGACTGTCAACGGCATAGTAAATGACGTTGATGGGTGACGAGCAACTGTCGCTGGGAGAGCCAGCAACAGATCCATTAATCAAACCGTCATCACCAACGTTCTGCCCATTGGCAGTAACATTTGTTATAAACGACTTAGGAATGGTACAATAGAAAACGTCATGGACCTGCGGACCCACACACGACAATTTACTAATACTTGACACATTGTCATTTGTAAGGTTGGTTTCAAACAAACATACCTTACGCTGAGTCCCATCAACCGCCGCCACGCAAGTACTACCCTACACACATAGGTATAGATTGAAGCATAACTACAAACAGGAACCCAGTATCTTATATCACCCCCAATGTTTAGCTGAATTACTGCAGGTCTAATCTGTATCATAATATCGGTGAAAGAATGACTGAATAAATTTAGAAATTCACTATCACTGTATCAGTAGGCGATGTCATGGATTTTTTATCAGAAATATAAGCATAGGTAGCAACTAATACCCTCCTGTGGCTACTGCAGCAGTACGGGGTGAATACTGTATCTACTAATACCTAAGATACTAACTGTAGACATATCCAGCTGCAAATCTAGATTATCTAGTTCTAGAATTATCTAGACCTAAATGCAGAGAATATAAATTTTGTCAACAAGAACTTTCTATAAACACTTGCACGCAATGACTGTGAGACCCTACACATTCTCTGAATCTGGACCTAACAATATTAATCGCAGATCACAGAATAATATTTAGAGCACACATCATACACTGTCGTATCCAAAACTACTACAGATGGGTTACATCAGTCCAACAGCACAGATATATGTATAACAAGACTGGAACAGGACAGGTAACGTACTGCAATTATGTGTACAAACAGTGTGCGATCCCTAAATGTACAGAAAGAGCACTTATCTTGACATAGTTGTGAGAAACAACCTCGTCCTCTACTAAAACCTCACTGCTCCAGACTGGTCACGTGCTGATGATTGCTCCTAGTCACTGACATCTGTTGAATCAGAAGATGGCGCCACCTTCCTTTGACTGCCCCCATGGCGAGCGGCATCCTGAATGCGGCAATCCTGATTCCGCCCAGTAGCTGCAGACGGCGCTTTTGAAGATGAACTGTACACCACAAGCACCGCACATAGCAGAGACAGCGCTGTCCCGCCTACGCTGACAGTTCTGCACGGTGCATGACGGTGCGCCCGACGTTGAGGCTGCGCGGCGCCACCGGCTGGCCTATGCTGACAGTGCTGCAGGGTGCACGATGATGCGCCCGACGCTGAAGAAACTGCGCGGTGCAGCTCTTCAGCCCACGCTGACAGTGCTGCAGGGTGCACAACGGGTGCCCTACGCTGAAGGTGCTGCTGTTGACGAATCTCCCAGTCAACTGATAATCCAATGTCGATGACATATTGTCCAAGAACTCCAAACAGCTATCCAACGCGGAAAAATCCAATCAATGGCACAGGAATACCCCCCTGTATCCGACAATAACGGATAAAACCAGATAGTGCAAACGGAGTAAAAAAGAACAACCCCTCACTCTAAGCAAATGGATCTTCTCTCTCTTGTTGATCTCGATCAAGTGACAGTTACAGGGTTGTTTGTTCCATATGATCAAGTCGTAGTCAGGGCGACATAATGCAAAGGTCACAGTCAATTATGGCAGGTCGATTGGGTGCCGTTTCTGTAATAATTACATATGTTACCAGCAACATATACAATGCTTACAATTACATACATACAGGCAATGCACTAACACATACATACACAGGGCAGGTTCAACAGCCATACAGTGCGTAGCATGTACAGGATCCTGGCCACGGCACCAGTGTCATGGGGGTTGATGAAAACGGGAAATATTGCGCCTAGAGCGGGACTCGAACCCACATCTCTTTGCATTCCGGGCCAGTGTGCTAACCATTACACCACCTAGGCTCCCTGATATCAACACGCTACCCACGCCTACCTGTCTATGTGGTTACTTGCCTGAGAGGTCAGTGCAGACCACTACACTCGTCCCCCTGGAATTGTAAGTCTTTTAAATGCTCATTTAATGCTTACAATTACATACATACAGGCAATGTACTAACACATACATACACAGGGCAGGTTCAACAACCATACAGTGCATAGCATGTACAGGATCCTGGTCACGGGACCAGTGTCATGGGGGGTGATGAAAACGGGAAATATTGCGCCTAGAGCGGGACTCGAACCCACATCTCTTTGCATTCCGGACCAGTGTGCTAACCATTACACCACCTAGGCTCCCTGATATCAACACCCTACCCACGCCTACCTGTCTATGTGGTTACTTGCCTGAGAGGTCAGTGCAGACTACTACATCATTAACAACGTAACGTGGATACCAAGTCTGTGGTACAGCATTTGTGAGAATGACCCATATACTCATCACTGCTTTGCTGTAGCTGGGTGACCCTGACTGACCCTGAAATATGTTGCCTCGGTGACTGACACACTGGCCGTAATCGATTAACACAACCCGGGCGACTCGGGTCATCCGAGTCGTCAGAATTTCAAATCGAACACCGCGGGTGGAGTCGACAAAAACATGTGCTGTGTGCAAAACGACCCAACGCCAGTCACCCACCTCTTGGCTGGGGTTTGCTAGGAACGATGACGTCACACCTGAGCTGGTACCTGTAGGATAACAGCTACCACTGCAAATCCTATTCGTTGTTTTAATGCTTTTTTTTAAATAACCCAGATTGTCAGCTTATACGATCCTAAAATACTTTAAATCCTATTTTGCTGTACTTATATTGGTTATTAAAACAAATAATTAGGTTTCAGATTAAGCCACCGTTTTTTCCACCCTGAGCACGGAGAAGCGTATTTGTTTATTCAACCCTTGTCTGTAGGATGTGCGCATGCGCCAAAAAGTGGCTCGGGTGACCCGAGTTGATTAATCGATTACGCCCACTGCGGTCTGGTGGGGAGTGGGCAGTGCCTCGTGTTGACACCAGGTGGCGCCACTGCCGGCATCACTTATTCACGCCTGGCCTGGCCTTTGTCGGTACGGCGTCTTTCATGGCTCATCACCTGCGGCACTTCTGATGGAACTTGGGTACTGCGGTCTGGTGGGGAGTGGGCAGTGCCTCGTGTTGACACCAGGTGGCGCCACGCCTGGCCTGGCCTTTGTCGGTACGGCGTCTTTCATGGCTCATCACCTGCGGCCCTTCTGATGGAACTTGGGTACTGGAGGCGGCAGGGCGTCTGCAGACACCACACGGGGGGGGGGGGACGCAGGGTTTCTGGGGCTGCTGAAGATGTGGGGCCGGTTTGACAAACAATCAATCGACGCAAGTTGTGAAATTTTGTTTAAACTTCATAGATGAGAATCTTCCGGATTTATCCGTTTAAAAAAAAAAAGTGTTGATCATTTGCCCCGATTTTTTGTCCGGATAGGGTAAGAATTTGTGACTATTCCGGGTTTCCATGGCAATGCATGGCCGCGGCCGCTGCCATATTTTGCTGTTTTTTTGTGACTATTCCGGGTTTCCATGGCAATGCATGGCCGCCGCCGCTGCCATATTTTGCTGGTTTTTGTTTGTCAGGCGATTCTCATCTATGTAAAGTTAGCTATTGCTGTTTATGAAAATATCCAACTAATTGCGCACGGAAACAAGATGTTGGAAGGTGGGAGATTCATATGTGTATGCATATATATTATAATGCTGTTTGTTTGTTGGTTTACATCCTAGCCACATCTAAGGTCATATCAGGATGGTACATTGTAGTTGACCAAACCGCCACTCGAACCATATATGTGTGTGGGCGTTCTCTCAATCCATGATTGGGTAAATTGATGTCTGGCCGGCGATGCCTCTTCTTAAGTAATTCATTTAAAAAAAAGGTGCAAATGCAATTGCATACTAAGCGTTCAATGGCTTTATATAGTGGCATTAATAAGAGTTGAGTAGGGACGGCCTTTCAGGAATGCAGTTGCCATTATCCATAATTGATGAACAGTCGACTGGCAATTTGAGGATGGTCGCATCTCACTCCACCCATTCTCTGTCCATCTTGATGAAGACAGCTTTATATGTTGCTCCGTAACTTTACATATTTGGCTGTAGAAAACTGCAGAGCACAGTTCGAGTTCAATTAGAGGCCACCAGGGCGCTCATAGAACCTGAGTTGTTCATATAATTACTCGTACTCTGCATCAGGGGACAATGCAGGACTTACTTTTAATTAATCGAATAGATTGTTATTAAGGGTCTTGCCGGGACGTAAAACTACACCAACCAACAAACCTCACCTAGCGCTCTTAGAGGACTGAGGTTGGGCTCCTAGATTACTTTTTTCTCTCCACCCCCAGTGTGCTGCCCGACCCGTCCGCCCTCTTGTGCCGCCCCCTGATTTTTCTGACCACTACCCACTGGAAGCCAACTACCGGCAGTATGGGACCGCCTTTGGCAGTGCCCATGCAATGCTGCAGATTTGCAGCGTTCAGACACAACTGAAAACTTCCCCAAAACAAAAACAATAGACAATGGGGTCACCCATTCAATCGTCCTCCCACAATCGACCCTGTAATTGTCATTTAAATATCATTAACAAGTCACTTCTGACATTTCTGAGATAAATATATTATGCTGATCGTTATGATCTACTTTACTTTAGTTTGAAGTAACCTTTATTTTAAATGGCTAATTTTGGATATATTTGAAGCGCAATCATGTCAAATTAATTTGGCAAGCACACTAAAACTACGCCATAGGCTTTTGCAGGAACAAGTTCTCTTAAATTGCCTCCGTATTCCCTTCTACATGGCGACACATGCTTAATCAGTGCACTAGTATCTAAGTTAGATATGTAGGATCAAATCTCGATAATTGTTTTGGTTTTGAAAATTAGTTTTCATCGGACTATGCAGCTTTATGAGGAGGTTCAGGAAGCGGATCTATTTGTGCAGCTTAGAAGGGTGAATGGCCGCTCAATCTACCCGCCTTTGTACTGAGGTTTACTGCCCCTCCGTTACCTTTGTGACCTTTGTGACCTTGAACCCCGTCTGTGTGTCGGGCTGGGGAGAATTGACCTGCCATCCTGCATGAACACTGCTGTCTTTTGTTGTGACAGATGGCGGTCAGTTGTTAACAAATTCAAACACAACGAAAAGGCCAAAGAATCTCGGCAGTAAACCATACAGGATCTTGTTATGAGGAGTGAGCCAGTAGTGAGGAGTGAGGTTCTCACCCAGCCTGTAGTGAGGAGTTAGGTGCTCACCCAGCCTGTAGTGAGGAGTTAGGTGCTCACCCAGCCTGTAGTGAGGAGTGAGGTTCTCCCCCAGTGTGTAGTGAGGAGTGAGGTTCTCACCCAGCCTGTAGTGAGGAGTGAGGTTCTCACCCAGTATGTTGGGTGAGAACCGCACTCCTCACCCAGCCTGTAGTGAGGAGTGAGGTTCTCACCCAGCCTGTAGTGAGGAGTAAGGCTCTCACCCAGGCTGTAGTGAGCAGTGACGTTCTCACCCAGCCTGTTGTAAGGAGTGAGGTGCTCACCCAGCCTGTACTGAGGAGTGAGGTTCTCACCCAGCCTGTAGTGAGGAGTGAGGTTCTCACCCAGCCTGTTGTAAGGAGTGAGGTGCTCACCCAGCCTGTACTGAGGAGTGATGTTCTCACCCAGCCTGTAGTGAGGAGTGACGTTCTCACCCAGCCTGTTGTAAGGAGTGAGGTTCTCACCCAGCATGTAGTGAGGAGTGAGGTGCTCAACCAGCCTGTAATGAGGAGTGAGGTTCTCACCCAGTGTGTAGTGAGGAGTGAGGTTCTCACCCAGCCTGCAGTGAGTAGTGAGATTCTCACCCAGACTGTAGTGAGGAGTGAGGTTCTCACCCAGCCTGTAGTGAGGAGTGAGGTTCTCACCCAGCATGTAGTGAGGAGTGAGGTCCTCACACAACATGTAGTGAGGAGTCAGGTTCTCACCCAGCCTGTAGTGAGGAGTGAGGTTCTCACCCATCCTGTAGTGAGGAGTGAGGGTCTCATCCAGCCTGTAGTGAGGAGTGAGGTTCTCACCCAGCATGTATTGAGGAGTGAGGTTCTCCTCCAGCCTGTAGTGAGGAATGAGGTTCTCACCCAGCCTCTAGTGAGGAGTGAGGTTCTCGTCCAGCCTGTACTGAGGAGTGAGGTTCTCACCCAGCATGTAGTGAGGAGTGAGGTGCTCACCTAGCCTGAAGTGAGGAGTGAGGTTCTCACCCAGCATGTAGTGAGGAGTGAGGTTCTCACCCAGCCTGTAGTGAAGATTGAGGTTCTCACCCAGCATGTAGTGAGCAGTGAGGTTCTGATCCAGCCTCAAGTGAGGAGTGAGGTTCTCACCCACTGTGTAGTGAGGAGTGAGGTTCTCACCCAGCCTGTAGTGAGGAGTGAGGTTCTCACCCAGTGTGTAGTGAAGAGTGAGGTTCTCACCCAGCCTGTAGTGAGAATTAAGGTTCTCACCCAGCATGTAGTGAGCAGTGAGGTTCTCACCCAGCCTGAAGTGAGGAGTGAGGTTCTCACCCAGTGTGTAGTGAGGAGTGAGGTTCTCACCCAGCCTGTTGTGAGGAGTGAGGCTCTCACCAAGTGTGTAGTGAGGAGTGAGGTTCTCACCCAGTGTGTAGTGAGGAGTGAGGTTCTCATCCAGTGAGGAGTGAGGTTCTTACCCAGCATGTTTGGTGAGAACCTCACTCCTCACCCAGCCTGTTGTGAGGAGTGAACTGTTCTATCAGCCTGTTGTGATGAGTGAGCCACTGGGTCTGCACACCAACACACACACAGGCACACCGACATACACACGCACAAAGGCGCACTGACACACGCACACACAGGCGCACCTACACACGCACACACAGGCGCACCAACACGCACACACACAGGCACACCGACAGACGCGCACACACACACACAGGCGCACTGACACACACACAGGCACACGGACACACACACTGACACACACACGGACACACAGGCGCACCGACACACAGGCACACCGACACACACACAGGCACACGGACACACTCAGGCGCACGGACACACACACGGACACACAGGTGCACTGACACACGCACACACGCGCACTGACACACGCACATACATGCACACCGACACACGCAGACACAGGCACACAAACACACAGGCACGCGCACACACATAGGCGCACCAAGACATGCACACACAGGCGCACCGACACATGCACACACAGGCGCACCAACACACACATACACACCCTGACTACACACTTTTATCAGCGCCGAGGTGCTGGTGTTGAGTGCTGTAATCTTGCCCCTAACTTGCCCGGCCACCTACCGGTATCCAGCTACACTAGACGCAACCGGTCCGAAGTGTGGCTGGACGCGGTGCCTGGCTGGCTTCCCGTGGCTTCGATCCCCGACTGAGTCAAACTACTGATTTACAAAATTGATACTTGTCGCTTCCTAGCCTAGCATTTGGCATTTTTAATTTTTTTTAAATATTTTATTGAGGCTGTATTTATACTGTCCATAGCATATAAGCCTGGGTATTCAGGCTTGTTTTCAATGCTGGCCAGCTGTAGTGTTGGTGTTATCTTATCAAAAAGTAACTGCTGATAAGGTATTTGATTGTCTGCATTTCAGTAGCAGATAGATAGTTGGGTGTTATGGTTAGTAGCCTATGTTAGTTTTTTTGGATTTTCTTGGCATATATGTCTTGTTCTACTCTTACTACTAGACTAGCCTATCCTAGCATTATTTGGATCGGACAAGGACTGGTCAGCTCAGTGTCAGGATAATGTGACTGAGTGGGATATTGGGTCATGATGCCGGCGCCCTGGTCTCCCAGTGGGGCAGCACAATAAAGTCACCATGAGTGCGCACTTTCACAAGTCGGTACCCGTCCTGGTATGGCCTTTCATGTTGCTAGGACATCAAATACCAACCAATAACAACAACGACGATACTTGTTGGTACCTAGCCTGGTGCTAACCATTGCTAGGATATGACAAGGACTGCTTTGCTCAGTGTAGGGATAGTATGACTGAGTGGGATATCGGGTGATATTGCGCGGTCTCCCGATGGGGCAGCACTATAAGGCGCCGTGAGTGCGCACTGTCCAAAGTTAGTACCAGTCCTGATATGACTTTAATTGTTGCTAGGACGTCAAAGTTCCAATCGGCCTCACTGGACTGCCTTTCTCGCTACACATGTATATTGGCCATCTACGTGTTGCATTTCGCCAATTTCCGCCATTTTGTTATATTTAGCGATTAAGGTTTATAAAATGCCAAGGAATCAGGATGTATATGACAGCAATTGGGTAGTTCGAATCCCATTCTTGTATGACCTATTATATGGAAAGATCCCCGGATTTTCGTGGATTTCCGCGATTTTTCGTATCTACCGATTAACGATAAAACAAATGCCAAGAAATCAGGATAGTTCGAATCCCATTCTTATATGACCTTATATGGTACTAGAATGTAAAACTCGAACAACAACGAGTTAGGTATGGGCGATAATATACAATTTGCAAAACAATGGTAGCTGATACCTGACTTCCGATATTTTCCCGCGATTCCCTCAATGCTGATGCGGTAGGGGGTTGGTTGTGTGTTGCGAGTTTTACATCCTGGCAACATCTAAGGTCATATCAGGACAGGTACCGACTTGTGACAGTGTGTACACATGGCGACTTTCAGAGTGCTGCCCCACTGGGAAATCAGGCCACCAGCACCATGACCCGATATCCCACTCAGTCGCATTATCCTGACACTGAGCGAAACCAGTCCTTTCCCTGTCCTAATAATGCTGAGCACCAGGCAAGGAAGCAACAAGTTTCAATTTTATAAGTCATTGGTTTGACTCGACCGGGAACCAAACTCCCGAGCTCTGCGCTCTACCTATTGGATCACCGCGGCCGGTCTCGAACGGAGACGATGCCATCGAGCCGTGTGGATTAGAAGCCCCCCCCCCGCCCCCCGCCCCCACGTCCCCCCCTCGCCCCCCCCTCGCCCCCCCCCCCAGCGGTCAGGGCGGGAGTTTAGCACGCCACAGCTGATCGACCCAGCTGGGCAGCAGCTCGTGATGGCAGTTGGCGGCAGCTGGAGGACTGGAAGTCCACGCGGCTGCTTCACTAACGGTTCACAAGTCGGGTTTTTTCCTTCTTTTTTTATGGCTGGTGTACGGATTAGTAACTTGACTGCAAATACAACTGGGCCCATATGCATGAAGAATTATTTATCGCCCCTGGTGGTAAGGACCGAGTTCAGGGTAGCTATCACCGGGGGTAAGAAATGGGTCACTGGGTATGCATGGAGCCAAAGCGGCGAGGAGGTAGCTACCCTTGTAGTTATTTATAGATTTGGGAAATCACTCTGTGCCTGTTTGCATTCGTCGATTCGACAATATGAATAACGCCGCCGATGTAGCTGCTACGTTAATATTGCTTTGAATTTAGGGTTAATTTAATGAAATTTCACGATTTGAGTATGTAATTCTGTTAAATATGATCGCATTCAATAGATTTGGGCCTAATATATAGCCGCCGATTTGGCCGCGGCGGCGATGGACAGTATCGACGTCGCTTTCCATACTGGCGGCGGCGGCGACGGTTGCTTGCATTCGTCGGTTTGAAAATATTAATATCGCCGCCGTTGCGGCAGCAGCATTAATATTGCTTCGAATTTAGGATTAATTTCATGAAATTTCACTTATTGCATATGTAATTCTGTTAAATATGACAGACAGCATTGAATAGATTTGAGGCGAATATATTGCCGCCGATGTGGCGGCGGCGGCGTCGACAGTATGGATATCGACGTCAATGCGGCGGCGGCGGCGATTTGTTTACTTTACATTCGTCGATTCGACAATATTAATATCACCGCCGATGCGGTGGCAGCCTTAATATCGCTTCGTTTTTAGGGTTAATTTGATTAAATTTCACTTGTTGCGTATGTAATTCTGTTAAATATGAGCGCATTCGATAGATTTGGCCCAAGTCGGTCCCTATCCCCACCCTTATACCTGCTACGGAGTGGGGGTAGCTTACCTGACTTTTACCCCCCGGGGTTTGCATACCCCGGTCACATGCATACCGACTTTTTGCCACTACCCAGGATATTCCGGCTATCCCCAGGGCTAGAGCGCTACCACCGCCCCAAGCATTCCCAGGGGAATTTGAAAACGTTTTCAAATTCCCTCCCTCGTTTTAACTTTCCCTCCCCCCCCCATTTTTTTTGGAATTTTCGTTATTTTTGTAATTTTTTGTTAATTTTTGTTATTTTTCAGGACAAATATTATAATATACAGAAAATAGCATAATGGAAATTATTACAAGTACAATAAAACATATTTAACCACAAATGACACAAAAAGTCTCCAAGATGATTAAGAAAAAAAAATTATAGGTCTGAAATTTAAAACGTTTTTAAAAGTTTTTTAAACAATTTTAAATTCGCAGAGGGGGGAATTTGAAAATAGGGGGAGGAATCTGAAAACTGTTTTTAAGTTCCACCCCCCCCCCCCCAAGGAATCTGAAAACGTCTTTAATTTCCCCGGAGGGAAGTTAACAACGTTTTCAGATTCCCGGGGGGGAACTTGGGAAGGGGGGAAGTTGAAATCGTTACACCGGTTTGGTGCCGAAATGAGTGCGATTATACGCCGAACAAGGGCCGGCCCGTCTCCAGCACAAAGAGCGAGGTGTGCTGTAAGAAGCTACACTCTGACTCCTCATGGGTGGGCGTCCCTCCAGTGGACGCTTACACAACATGGGCGCCGCCATACTCGGGCAACTCCAGTTGGTTGGTTATTGGAGTTTTACGTGCTGGCAACATCTAAGGTTATATCAGGATGGGTACCGACTTATGACAGTGCGCACTCATGGCGACTTTATAAATGCTGCCCCACTGGGAGATCAGGCCGCCATCACCCACCCCTACTACACCTTCTTTCAACACCTATTACCTAACATTTTCCTTGAAATTTACATAAAACTTCTCCGATGTAAGTCCCCGCTGAAATCTCAGACTTTCAATCCATTCATTCATCATCATCATGCTGTCGGTCGTGATGTGACAAAGACTGCTTTCATTACTTGACTGCCGCTCTCCATTTAGCTCTCTGCTGTGAGAGTGATGTCCATGGTCAGTCTTAATGTCTCTCAGCTTCAGGTTTCTGTTGATGGTTACATTTCTTTAAAGCTGCCTGCAAAAGTGTTGAAGTGCTGCTGGCTTTTCCAAGTTACCAGCGGCACTCTCTGAGGGAGCAAATAGAGGTTTCACACCGGCAAGAACATGTCCAGACAGGCGCAAAACTATTTGTCCCTCCAGTGGCTGGTCGGGAGATGTTGGGAGTTCCATACATCAACCGCCCTTGATGCTGCCACAGTGACATGGTTTTCTGTTTAGGGTTTGCTCCCTTAGCCTTCGGTTCTGTCAAGAACCTGTACCACAAGGCAGTGGTTTACAACTCTGCAGAGCAGGGGCGTCAAACTTCCTGAGGTATTGTAATACCTGCAAAACCTGCATACAATTAGGCCACACAATACAAAACACTTGTGATGGGAGCCAAAAATGTGTAAAAATATACGGATTTTCGGTTAAGAATTATATATTGGCAGAGAGCATTATTATTCTTGGACGACGGAGTGGGAACCAGGTTATGTAAACTAAAAGCAATAGAATCCCACTCCCATTGTACATGATACTGAGTGATGTGAAATATATGTTATATATGATGCTTGGAGTTAATGAAGAGATGTTCCTATAAAGGAGACAGTACATGATTATTGAAATGTTTCTCTATGTGTTCATAAAGAATACAATTGGAGAAAAAGGACAATTTTAATATATATATCTATATATATCTCTGTAACTGTATACAACATCCTGTTCACCCATGACCACTGGACTGACCCACCTGCCTAATCTGCATATGTATAGAGTGCACCACCTGCAGCTGGTTTGAGTGACAGCCCCTACTGGGGGTGGCCACCCACCCAGACTGTGGGAGGTGTCTGATTGGCTGGCTGGGGGATGTCCAGTCACCTGACTCCCTGGGCCTATCCTGACCACACACTAGTCTCAGATAAGTAATTATTCAGAAATCTGCTCCAGTTAAGCTGGAGAGAACTCACTCTACTCCTAGCTCTTGAGTGAGACACACCTACTTATGAGCAGGAACCCCAGACACTCTGTCTGATGCTATCTAAATTCACATATTCAGATTGAGTGTATACACAGCCATATGACTCCTGTCCCATGGGCTGTAGGCACTGCTTTCAGCATACAGGCTAAAGTGATAATGAGACATAGTGTGGGCAGCATATGAGGAGTGAAGGTGCTAGGTCACATGTAAGGGGGATGGACAGGAGTTGCTGCCAATAAAGCACAACTTATTCACTGTTCATCTGTGTGACTGATTTTCCTTCCTCTTTCCAGACTTGGTTAAATTGATTTAGGCTGATTGCATCACAGGTGAAATGAAGGGGAAGAGTTTTGTAGTTGCATGGGGTGCTCAACGCGGATGAGCCTCCTCGTGTTTCTATAAATGGGCGGATTTCTTACATTTGGTATTGGTAATTGGAGTGGTGGGGGGAGTGCGGGGGTGGGGTGCGGGGGTGAGGGGTGGGGTGCGGGGTGAGGGCTGCGAGGGGGGGTTCACCGCCCAGTCCTGCCTGGCTAGTCAGTGGCACGTCCCCGTCTCCAATAGACTACATCACGATTCCAGCGGCGTGGTGCATTGTGGGATGCGTCAGAGCAAAACAAACCCACAAGAAGCACATGGCACATGCTAATACACTGGGTGCAGCTATGAAATGTGCTAGTTTCAGCTCATCTCAGCTCTTGTTTGAAACATAGAATACCAACTAAAAAAATATATATAATAAATTAAGATATTAATCTTTTATCTGGCATTGCATTTACATCAATATAATCAGCACATCTTATGCCATGTGCATTTAGATTTAGACAAATCTAGGCACTCAGACTAGTGTTAGAGCCATAGCCAGAGTCAGTTTTACTTATTTTATTCATGTTTTTATTTATATCCTATGGTTAATGACATATGTAGAAATAGAAAATGAGTAGGGTTAATCAGATATTGGTTATATATTTCTTTGAAACAAGTTTTTGTTGACACATTTGACATTTTAATGTTTAGAACAAGAATTACTTCTGGCTAATCAATGGTGATGTAAACATCAGCCTGTAAAGTGACTTAAATTGTATGTTTCTTAGCTCAAAATGTTTAATTATGGAGAGTTGTATCTTTAACATATTCATTATATTATTATATTGCATCCTTCCATCCATGTTGTGCCAAATTGTTATGTATTTCTATTTATTTTGATTAAAATGGCAGGTTTGCCTTACCCGTATCGGCAAAGTCAATGGCCGTATGCCTTTGCTTTGCTCCCAACACAGTTTTCAGCGCATGCACACTCAGAACCGTGATGTGTTGACGAGTGCGCGTACCACACCACACCCTGAGGGGTCAGCCCGTATCCATGACTACCGCTGGCCCCCGACCCGGGTCACACCCTGGCTCTATTTCCTTTTGGTGGGGTAGTGACCTACCCAGTGGACCCTTCCCGAGACGCGTCTGCGAGCTGCTCCGAACTGCTCCGAGCTGGTTAGGTCATAGATAAAAGATTTACCCGGTACTTGTAGTACATGGGTGAGCGACAACGTAGTCTAAATACGGGCGAAAATAGCTTTAGTATGGAACAGGGAGTAGAATGCCTGCCTCCAGTATCAAATGGATACTTATATAGGCACAGAGTTGATGAAATGGGAGAGAATGCAAAAAGACAAGATGGCATCTGCAGCACGCCGTCGATTTCACTTTTAAATCGTATTAAACTAGATATTATATTATATTTTTCAACTCAAAGGTAGCGGGCTATCAATAAGACGTATGTAAAGAATAATTGTTGCTTCTTAGATTGTGAAATTAGGCTCTCAATTCATTGACCCGCATTTTCGGCCGTTTTTATATAGGGTTGGTATTCACCCGTGAACTGCGAGTACCGGGTGAATGCTTTATCTAGTTAGGTCAGTGCCGTGAAACACTGACCACAACTACTCACACTTCCTAATCAGTGCCCCCTCACCCTCCCCGCCAACACGCACCCACCACCACCACCACCACCACCCTTACACATGCACGCACCGACATACTGATGTCCAAGATTGACTTAGCGCGGATAAAAATAGCGCCTAACGAATCGTTCTCAGGACTCTCCACAGCTAAAAATAGCCTGCGAATAGATATAAATAGCCTGCTGGACGAGCTAAAAATAGCCGGCGAGTCAGGCGACTGACTGCCGGCGGCCAAGACAGCGGGCACCGGTCGCGTGTTACCGAGTCGCGTGTGTCCGAGGGGCTGCCGGGCTGAGTGATTGGTGGAGGCTCGGCCGGGTGGGGGGTGGGGAGAGGGAGGGGGTGGGGTGGAGGGGGAGGGTTGGTGGTGTCAGGAAGATCCGGCAAGAACGTGGCTTTGGGAGGGCGGGGGGAGGGGGGTGGAGGTAGTCAGTGAGTGTCTGTCAAGAGTCAAGTCACCAACAGCTGCAGCTCGGCTCTGACGGCTAATCGTGCACGTTTTTGTGTAGAAAGGAGTGGGGTGGGGGTGGGGGGTTGGGTGTGGGGGGTGGGGTCTGGGGGTGCGGCAAGTTATACTAGGATAGTAGTAATGAAGACACACTCCCGACACACACCCGACTCACACCCAAAACACACCCAAAACACACACCCAACACACACCCGACACACACCCGACACACACCCGACACACCCGACACACACCCGACACACACCTGACACACACCCGACACACACCCGACACACACCCGACACACACCTGACACACACCCGACACACACCCAACACACACCCGACACTCCCGACACTCCCGACACACACCCGACACACACCCGACACACACCCGACACACACCCGACACACACCCGACACACACCTGACACACACCGACACACACCGACCAAAACCCGATACAACCCGGACACACACCCGACACACACCTGACAACACCTGACACACACCCGACACACACCGACACACACCCGACACCCCGACACACACCGACACACACCCGACACACACCCGACACACACCCAACACACACCCGACACACACCCGACACACACCCGACACACACCTGACACACACCCGACACACACCCGACACACACCCGACACACACCCAACACACACCCGACACACACCCGACACACACCTGACACACACCCGACACATGCCGACACACACCCGACATACACCCAACACACATCTGAGACACACCCGACAGACACCCGATACACACCTAACACACACCTGATACACATCTGACACACACCCGACACACACCCCAACCACAATCGACACACACCTGACATACACCTGACACATCCAACACACCGGACACACACCTGACACACACCACACACAAACCCAACACTCACCCAGCACACACCCGGCACACACCCGGCACACACCCGGCACACACTCGACACACACTCGACACACACTCGATACACACTCGATACACACCCGACCTGATATCCCTTTCGGTCACATTATCCTGACACTGAGCCAACCAGTCCTTGCCCTATCCTAATAAGCCACATGTATACATCTTGACGTCCCTGTGTAAAAATATACGGATTTTCGGTTAAGAATTATATATTGGCAGAGAGCATTATTATTCTTGGATGCTGGAGTGGGACTTATGTTATGTAAACTAAAAGTAACTGAAATCAATAGAATCCCCCTCCCATTGTGCATGATGCTGAGTAAGGTAAACTATGGGTTATATATTATGAGTGGAGTTGATGGAAATGTACATGATGCTGAATGATGTAAGCTATCTGTTATATATGATGTTTGGAGTTAATGAAACGAGCTCCTTTGCAAGAAACAGTACATGATGGTTGAAATGTTCTCTATGTGTTCATAAAGAATACAAAGGAGGAAAAGAATGATTTTACTATATACAAATCTGTAACTGTTTGCAACATCCTGTCCACCCAAGACCACCGACTGACCCACCTGCCTAATTTGCATATGTATAGAGTACACCACCTGCAGCTGGTTTGAGTGACAGCCCCTAATGGGGTGGTCACCCACCCAGTCTGTGGGGAGTGTCTCATTGGCTGGCTGGGGAATGTCCGGTCACCTGACTCCCTTGGCCTATCCTGACCACACACTAGTCTCAGCTAATGAATTATTCAAGAAGTTTGCTTCAGACACACTGAAGGAAAATCACTCTCATCCTGGCTCTTGAGTGAGACACACCTACTCTAGAGCAGGACCCCAGACACTCTGTCTGATGCTATCCAAATTCAGATATTCAAATTGAGTGCATCCACAGCCATAGGACTCCTGTCCCATGGGTTGTTGGCACTGTTTCAATATACAGGCTAAAGTGACAATGAGACATAGTGTGGGCAGTATATGAGGAGTATAGGTGTTAGGTCACATGTAAGGGGGATGACAGGAGTTGCTGCCAATAAAGCACAACTTATTCACTGTTCATCCTTGTGACTAGTTTTCCTTCCTCTTTCCAGACATGGTTAAATTGATTAGACTGATTGCATCACAGGTGAAATGAAGGGGGAGAGTTTTGTAATTACATAGGGTGCTCACAGCGGCAGAGCATCCGTGTTTTTATACCTGGTTCGACTCGACTTCCGCCGATAGCGCCGATACCGCCGATACCGCCACCATGCTTCTCTGCGACCCTTCTGCCTCCTCAGCTCCGCCTTCCTCTTCTACCTTCTCGCTTCACTTTATCGTTCTCTCTTTCACCTCTCCCTCTTCTCCATCTATTTCATTCCGCTCCTTCATCCCTCCCCCTCCCCTCCTCCTCCCTCTCTTCTTTTTCCTCCCCTCCTCTACTCGATCCCTGTCTCCCCTCTCCTCCTTTCCTCCACCTGCTCCTTTCCTCCACCTCCTACTTTCCTCCACCTCCTGCCTGCCCCATCTCCTACCCCCCCCCCTCCCCCTCCCCCCTCCTCCTCCTACTCCCCTCCTACCCTCACCCTCCTCCTACCCTCCCCCCACCCTCCCCCCTCCCCCCCCCCCTCCCCCCCTCCACCTCTCCACTCCTCTCTCCTCCCTCACCCACTCCTGCCTCATGCCCTGCCCCCTCCTCCCCTCCTCCCCCTCCCTCCTCTCCCTCCCTCCCCTCCTTCTCTCCACCCTCCCTCTCCTTCTCTCCACCCCTTCCTCCCCCTCCACTCTCCTCTCCCCTCCTCCCCTTCCCCCCTTCCTCCCACTCCTGCCCTCATGCCGGCTCCCGCCTCCTCCCCTCTCCCTCCCCCCTCCCCCCCCTTCTCTCCACCCCTCCCCTCCTTCTCTCCACCCTCCTCCTTCCCTCTCCTCTCTCTCACTCTCCCTCTTCTGCACCCACTCCCTTCCTCCCCCATTCACCCCCCCCCCCCCCCAACCGCCGCCTGTCAGAGCCGCAGGTGTTATCTGTGCAGCCCGATAGGGGGAGGTGTACAGTTTCAGCCTGCGCTGTCTTCTTTATCAGGGGCTTAAGTCGGCCACGTGACCTGACCTTCCAGGTCTGCTCTTATTAAGATTAAGCGAGTATCACATATGTTGACCTTCCTCTTGAGGGAACCATGTCATACTAATGGCTGCTGAACTGTCTCCATGTGTTGCCCGTCATGCTGCATACATATATAGCTTAATGCAAAACAGAGCCCTCTAGTGGGAGAACAAGGTAAAGCCTGTTTTGTCAGGATAATGTGACTGAGTGGGATATCAGGTCCTGGTACTGGCGGCCTGATTTCCCAGTGGAGCAGCACTATAAAGTCACTACGAGTGTGCAATGTCACAAGTCGGTACACTTCCTGATATGACCTTAGATGTTGCCAGGACGTAAAACTCCAACAACCAACCAACCTCAAAAGAGAATGAGGACAGCAGCTGAGCAGTATGTAACGTCTTCCTGATTCATATCGTGTCACAACCTATGGAATCAACACTGACACCCAGTGGCCAAGAAGGGTGTTGCGGTTTCCCAGGGACACCAGTTTGCGAGGGACACATCGCTTCTGCACATGCGTCAAAATCGAACAGCATCGTCACTAACCTTATAAATTTAATATAATGTTTTTGGTAAAGATGTTTTCTATATGTGTACCAAACGATTTGTTTCTAGATGGTGTAATTTGAGAGATATTTGACTTCTTCTGTATTTTCTGTATGAACATTGCTCAAGACCATTGACCCTAACCTTATAAATTTAATATAGTCTTTGTGGTAAAGATGTTTTCTATATGTGTACAGAGCGATTTGTTTCTAGATGGTGTAATTTGAGAGATATTTGACTTCTTCTGTATGAAGATTTGCTCACGGCCGTTAACAATGCATTTGAATGGAAGTGTCCCTGGCAAACTGGTGTCCCTCGGAATCCGCATCAAGGGAATTAAAAGTTATCTTGGCTAAGTTTGGAAAAACGCATGAGTCTTGTCCAGCAAATGTGTACAGGATTCAGTCCGTTGAATTTGTTATTTTAGGGGAGTTAGTCATGAAAAGTCAGACTTGCTTGCTGTAGAGCCCACTGCATATACATTTGTGACATGGAAGCAAAGACTGAAGACATTCCAAGTAATAGCGTGACACATTCTAAATAACAGCGGAATCCATTATTCATATGAAGGTTTATATGTCGTGCATGTCAGAGTTGACATTTCAGTTCCACTTTCTAATTTCGCTTGTATACAAATTGAGAAACATCCACCCATAACATCATTTAAACATCCACCCATAACATCCTTTTAACACACATCCATAAGATCATTGAAACACGCATCCATAAGATCATTTAAACACACATCCATAACATCATTTAAACACACATCCATAACGTCATTTAAACACACATTCATAACATCATTTAAAAACACATCCATAACATCATTTAAACACACATCCATAACACCATTTAAACACACATCCATAACATCATTTAACCACACATCCGTAACATCATTTAAACACACATCCATAACATCATTTAAACACACATCCATAACATCATTTAAACACACACCCATAACATCATTTAAACACACCTCCATAACATCATTTTAACACACATCCATGACATCATTTAACAAACATCCATGACATCATTTAAACACACATCCATAACATCATTTAAACACACATCCATAACATCATTTAAACACACATCCATAACATCATTTTAGCACAAACCGGGCGCGGTGGCCTACTTGGTAGAGCACGGGCCTCGCGTGCGGAAGGTCGGGAGTTCAGTTCCCCTGTTGAGTCAAACCAATGACTTTAAAATTGATACTTGTCGCTTCCTAGCGTAGTGCTTGGCATTAATAAGATAAGTCAGGGAATGGTTTGCTCAGTGTCAGGATAATGTGACTGAGTTGGATATTGGGTCATGGTGCCGGAGGCCTGATTTTCTAGTGAGGTAGCACTCTGAAGTTGCCATGAGTGCGCACTGGCACAAGTCGGTACCCGTCCTGATATGACCTTAGATGTTGCCAGGAGATAAAGCTCCCAACAACCAACTAATCATTTTAGCACACATCTATGACATCATTTTAGTATACATCTATGACATCATTTTAGCAGACATCTATGACATCATTTTAGCAGTCAACAAATTCAAACAAGATTTGATTGACTACAGTTAAGCCAAAATGATTGTGTCTTACAAGAAAAAAGTTGAAAACAACATTTGGGTAGATGGGTGGTGTCAATATGCAAATTTCCATATTTTCAATTTGGCACAAAATCATATAAGCATATTTTGGATACATTTTATTGGACAGATTAAATACATGTAGTATTACTAACATTCTAAATGCACAAAGTTAACAATAACTATTTGACTTACTATCCCTCTCCCCCCCCCCCCCCCCCCGCCCCCCCCTAAAAAAGACAATCATTAATAATACAGCATGGAAACAAATACGTGGTACACAGTTTCTAAGAATGACACGCATATATATGTGTATATGTATGCCCTCGTCTCCGGTCCAAGGATAACATCAAGAGAAACCTGAAGCTGAGAGACATTAAGACCGACTCATGGACATCACTCTCACAGCAAATGGAGCTAAATGGAGAGTGGCAGTCAAGTAATGAAAGCAGTCTTTGTCGCATCGCGATCGACAGCATGATGATGATGATGATGTGTATATGTGTGTTGATGGCTCTCCTTCAGCTCGCTGCTGCTCTTTGCGCATGTCCGGGCGCATCTATCTGACGTGGTGGGTTCAATCACCTGGTTTGGTGTGAGCTCGTGCTGTCACGTCAGCGATCTCTGTTAGTTTGTCGTTGTTGTCGTCTAGCACTGCAATGGACATTTCGTCATCATATAAGTCTATTGCCGTTTATCTGTGGTGGGTGCTCTTGATAGAGCATCAGCAAAAAAACACATTACCGCCCTTTACATATTCTAGTTGTAGATCATAATTTTGTAGCCGTAATCTCATTCTCTGAAGTCTCGCTGTTAATGTGTGTATGGATTTCGACATGATATTCACGAGAGGTGTATGATCTGTCTCGACTAACTGACCAGATGGGATGGCCGAATGAATTAGAGCGTCCGTCTCCCATGTTGGTAGATTGTGGGTTCGAACCCTGGTCGAGTCAAACCAATGACTTAAAAATCGATACTTGTTGCTTCCTAGCCTGGCGCTCGGCATTATAAGGATAGGGCAAGGACTGGTTTGCTCAGTGTCAGGATAATGTGACTGAGTGGGATATCAGGTCATGGTGCTGTCGGCCTGGTCTTCCAGTGGGGTAGCACTATAAAGTCGCCATGAGTGCACTCTGTCACAAGTTGGTACCTGTCCTGATATGACCTTTAATGTTGCTAGGACGTAAAACAACAACAAACAAACAATTCTGTCTCGACTGTGATTTGCTTTCCGATAATGTAATTATGAAATTTCGCACATCAGAAACAGATCGCAAGCATTTCTCTCTCAATTACCGCGTAATTCCCTTGACATTTACTCAATGCTTTTGAAGCCATACTGACTGGTCGGTTGTCTTGAAATACCGCATCACCAAGCCCAGTCAGTGAAGCGTCTACTTGCATCTTTAATGGCTATTTGACTTCATAATATCGTCAGCAACCATGTCCACGCCCGGAAGGCCCTTCAAAATGTTTTTCATCTCTTAGATAAAGATATCCCCGGCTGTCTTTATGCCGAAAGGGAGCCGGGCATATCTACATCGCCCCCAGGGCATGTTAAACATGCAAAACAATGAACTTGGTTTATCTAACACTATCTGCCAGTACCCGCTTTGGGCATCTGGCACGGAAAAGAATTTCGCACCTGCTGTATTAGCCACTACGTGTTCAATTGTTTTAATCGGGTCAGGACCCTGCAAAATAACCTTATTCAACTTTGTTTGATCTAAACAAACACATAACTTATTGGGTTTCTGCAGGATCATAATAGAATTGACTCAAGGCGTTGGGTCTAGCTACAGAACGATTACCCGCCAGTTTAACCATTCTGTCCAATTTGTTCCGCATGGTATCATTAATGGTGTGTGGAATGCGTCTTGGAGGATGTTTAAATTAACCCTAAAATCGAACCGATATTAATGCCGCCGCTACATGGGCGGCGATAGTCATATTGTCGAATCGATGAATGTAAACAGAACAAATTGCCACCGCCGCATCGAAGCCGATATATTACCGATTGAGCCCAAATCTATTCAATGCTATTACATTGAATTACATACTCAATAAGTTAAATTTGATTAAATTAACCCTAAAATCGAAGTGATATTAACACCGCAGCTACATCGGCGGTGATATTCATACTGTCAAATCTAAACAAAACAAATCACCGCCGCTGCCGTATCGGCGGCGATATATTAGGGCCAAATCTATTCAATGCTATCAATAAGCGGGCATCATGCTCAGAGGGGTTCCCCAAATCTATAAATAATGCATAGGTTAGCTAGCGCCACTGTGCTTTGGCCTCATACATACCCCGTGACCAATTTTCCAACACTGGCATTAGCTAACCCAGCGGCCGCATTTTTGTATCAATGTATCAAGTGGGACATTAGGAGGTTGGCGACCTTTTGGTCGTAAGGAGGTCGCAGGCGGATGCTGGCTCTCGTATGACTAGGGTATCACCTTCACAATCAATTACTGTATACAGCAGCAGATCAACAGCCCTGTTTACACGGGCGATTTAAAACGTTTCATATGAAACCACTTGCCTAGATCGACACACATTTGGCGTGTAAACGCGACTCTGAGGCGTTTTAGGGCTGAATCGATTCATATGAAACGGTTCATCAATACTACCTCGCGAGGTAGTATAGATGAAGCGATTCAGCTGGTTCCCGGCAGTGTTAGGGCCCGATTAGGCCGAAATCTAGTGAATGCGATCATATTTAACAGAATTTCATACTCAAATAATGAAATTTAATTAAATTAACCTTAAATTCCAAGCGATATTAACGTAGCAGCTACATCTGAGTCGAATCGACGAGTGTAAACTAAACACATAGCAGTGCTCACCGGCTACAGGCGCACCACAGGCTGCTGGTTCCCGGCGCCAAAACACTTTTAAAACTCTGTCCGTGTAAACGCGCCTCAAAAACGCCTCATATAAATCGCTTTGTCTAGATCGTTTCACAATTCCCCGTGTAAACACGGCTAATCATGATGAGGTGAGTCAGATGATATTCACATTGTACCTCATGCTGCACCTCACCTTGTACACCATGATGCACTTCACACTGCACCACAAACTGCATTCTGAATACGACCCTGCAACCCGTACTTTACCTGATACTGCATAGTACATCTCACATTGAACCTTTCGCTGCGCCTCATCCTCCACCTCACATGGGACATGGCATTGCACCTTATTTAAATATGACACTGCGCCACTGTCTTAAAAGGTTCAGCCTGATCACCCCTATGCGGTGTGCCGCCTTAGTCCCAGTCAGGACCATTTAAATCATCGACAAAAACAAACCGGCAGTAGCAGTGTGCCTACTGAGATCTGCGAACACCAGACGGGACTAGCAGTAGCAGCATGTGCCGTACTGAGATCTGTGAACACCAGACGGGACTAGCAGTAGCAGTTTGCCTACTGAGATCTGTGAACACCAGACGGGACTAGCAGTAGCAGCATGTGCCGTACTGAGATCTGTGAATACCAGACAGGACTAGCAGTAGCAGCATGTGCCATACTGCGATCTGCGAACACCAGACAGGACTCGCAGTAGCAGCATGTGCCGTACTGAGATCTGTGAACACCAGACGGGACTCGCAGTAGCAGTATGTGCTGTACTGAGATCTGTGAACACCTGACAGGACTAGCAGTAGTAGCATGTGCCATACTGAGGTCTGTGAACACCAGACAGGACTAGCAGTAGCAGCATGTGCCGTACTGAGATCTCTGAACACCAGACAGGACTCGCAGTAGCAGTATGTGCCGTACTGAGATCTGTGAACACCTGACAGGACTAGCAGTAGTAGCATGTGCCGTACTGAGATCTGTGAACACCAGACGGGACTCGCAGTAGCAGCATGTGCCATACTGAGGTCGGTGAACACCAGACAGGACTAGCAGTAGCAGCATGTGCCGTACTGAGATCTGTGAACACCAGACAGGACTAGCAGTAGCAGCATGTGCCGTACTGAGATCTGTGAACACCAGATGGGACTAGCAGTAGCACCATGCACCGTACTGAGATCTGGGAACACCAGACGGGACTTGCAGTAGCAGTATGTGCCGTACTGAGATCTGTGAACACCAGATGGGAGTAGCAGTAGCAGCATGCGCCATACTGAGATCTGTGAACACCAGAAGCAACCCACAATAGCAGCATGCGCCGTACTGAGATCTGTCAACACCAGACGGGACTAGCAGTAGCAGCATGCACCGTACTGAGATCTGTGAACACCAGACGGGACTCGCAGTAGCAGCATGCGCCATACTGAGATCTGTGAACACCAGACGGGACTAGCAGTAGCAGCATGTGCCATACTGAGATCTGTGAACACCAGACGGGATTAGCAGTAGCAGCATGCGCCATACTGAGATCTGTGAAACCAGACGGCATGGCCGATTGTGTTGAGCATCTGTCTTTGGGAGATCGTGGAATCCGAACCCAAGGGTTCGTGGGTTCGAACCCTGGTCGAGTCAAACCAATGACTTAAAAATTGATACTTTTCGCTTCCTAGCCAGGTGTTCGTCATTATTAGGGTAGGGCGAGGACTGGTTAGCTCAGTGTCAGGATAATGTGACAGAGTGGGATATCAGGTCATGATGCTGGTGGCCTGGTATCCCCCTGGTGTGCACTGTCACAAGTCGGTACCATCCTGATATGACCTTAGATGTTGCTAGGACGAAAAACAACACAAACAAAATCCTTTTTGAAAGCTGCAGTAGGGAACCCTCCGCGTGTGAGAAGTGGAAGACAACAAATGGGGGTCAGTGGGGCCTGTCGGGGCCTGGGGGGGGGGGCAGTACTGAAGCTTTCTTCAATCACCATTTGGCATTACATCTGATGCAGGACTTGCTTTGGAGAGAGGATCAGGGTATTGATTCAGCCCCGCGTCTCCCTTCTCATGTCCCGACTAGAGCTTCCTTCTGTACAGCCCCCCGCACGGCACAGGCCGCCCCAGTCACCGGCACTGATCGCAGCTCGGCACCTAGATGCAAGATTCACCCGGTACTTGTAGTACACGAGTGAAGACCACCAGCCTTATATAAATACGGGCGAAAATAGCGTTAGTATGGAACAAGAAGTAGAATGCCTGGCACCAGTGTCAAATGGTTACTTATATCAGAATAGAGTTGGTGAAATGGGAGAGAATGCAAAAAGACGAAGATGGCAGCCAGAGAACGCCGTCGATTTCACTTTTAATTTGCATTAAGGTATATGTTTTATTATATTTTGCAACTCAAAAGTAGCGGGTAAACATGAAGACATATACAAAGAATAAATGTTGCTTCTTAGATTGTGAAATTAGGCTCTCGTAAAGACTCAGTTTATTAGCCCGATTTTTCGACCGTTTTTATATAAGGCTGGTTTTCACCCATGTACTGGAAGTACGGGGTGAATCTTTTATCTACTCGGCACCGGGTGCGGCACAGGCCGCCCCAGTCACCGGCACTGATCGCAGCTCGACACCGGGCGCGGCACAGGCCGCCCCACTCACCGGCACTGGTCGCGGCTCAGCACCGGGCACGGCACAGGCCGCCCCAGTCACTGGCACTGGTCGCAGCTCAGCACCGGGCACGGCACAGGCCGCCCAGTCACCAGCACTGATCACAGCTCAGCACCGGACACGACACAGGCCGCCCCACTCACCGGCACTGATCGCAGCTCAGCACCGGGCACGACACAGGCTGCCCCACTCACCGACACTGATCGCAGCTCAGCACCGGACACGACACAGGCCGCCCCACTCACCGGCACTGATCGCAGCTCAGCACCGGACACGACACAGGCCGCCCCACTCACCGGCACTGGTCGCGGCTCAGCACCGGACACGACACAGGCCGCCCCAGTCACTGGCCCTGATCGCAGCTCAGCACCGGGCACGACACAGGCCGCCCCAGTCACCGACACTGATCGCAGCTCAGCACCGGACACGACACAGGCCGCCCCACTCACCGGCACTGATCGCAGCTCAGCACCGGGCACGGCACAGGCTGCCCCAGTCACTGGCACTGATCGCAGCTCAGCACAGGGCACGGCACAGGCCGCCCCAGTCACCGGCACTGATCGCAGCACGGCACAGGCCGCCCCAGTCACCGGCACAGGCCGCAGCTAGACACCGGACACGACACAGGCCGCCTCAGTCACTGGCACTGATCGCAGCTCAGCACCGGGCACGGCACAGGCCGCCCAGTCACCAGCACTGATCACAGCTCAGCACCGGACACGACACAGGCCGCCCCACTCACCGGCACTGGTCGCGGCTCAGCACCGGACACGACACAGGCCGCCCCAGTCACTGGCCCTGATCGCAGCTCAGCACCGGGCACGACACAGGCCGCCCCAGTCACCGACACTGATCGCAGCTCAGCACCGGACACGACACAGGCCGCCCCACTCACCGGCACTGGTCGCGGCTCAGCACCGGACACGACACAGGCCGCCCCAGTCACTGGCCCTGATCGCAGCTCAGCACCGGGCACGACACAGGCCGCCCCAGTCACCGACACTGATCGCAGCTCAGCACCGGACACGACACAGGCCGCCCCACTCACCGGCACTGGTCGCGGCTCAGCACCGGACACGACACAGGCCGCCCCAGTCACTGGCACTGATCGCAGCTCAGCACCGGGCACGGCACAGGCCGCCCACACACACACACACCACACCGCCCCAGTCACCAACACTGATCGCAGCTCAGCACAGGCACGACACAGGCCGCCCCAGTCACTGGCACTGATCGCGGCTCAGCACCGGACACGACACAGGCCGCCCCAGTCACTGGCACTGATCGCAGCTCAGCACCGAGCACGGCACAGGCCGCCCAGTCACCAGCACTGATCGCAGCACGGCACAGGCCGCCCCAGTCACCAGCACTGATCGCAGCTCAGCACAGGGCACGACACAGGCCGCCCCAGTCACTGGCACTGATCGCAGCTCAGCACCGGGCACGGCACAGGCCGCCCAGTCACCAGCACTGATCACAGCTCAGCACCGGACACGACACAGGCCGCCCCACTCACCGGCACTGATCGCAGCTCAGCACCGGGCACGACACAGGCCGCCCCACTCACCGACACTGATCGCAGCTCAGCACCGGACACGACACAGGCCGCCCCACTCACCGGCACTGATCGCAGCTCAGCACCGGGCACGACACAGGCCGCCCCACTCACCGGCACTGATCGCAGCTCAGCACCGGACACGACACAGGCCGCCCCAGTCACTGGCCTGATCGCAGCTCAAGCACGGGCACGACACAGGCCGCCCCAGTCACCGACACTGATCGCAAGCTAAGCACCGGACACGACACAGGCCGCCCCACTCACCGGCACTGGTCGCGGCTCAGCACCGGACACGACACAGGCCGCCCCAGTCACTGGCACTGATCGCAGCTCAGCACCGAGCACGGCACAGGCCGCCCAGTCACCAGCACTGATCGCAGCACGGCACAGGCCGCCCCAGTCACCAGCACTGATCGCAGCTCAGCACAGGGCACGACACAGGCCGCCCCAGTCACTGGCACTGATCGCAGCTCAGCACCGGGCACGGCACAGGCCGCCCCAGTCACTGGCACTGATCGCAGCTCAGCACAGGGCACGGCACAGGCCGCCCCAGTCACCGGCACTGATCGCAGCACGGCACAGGCCGCCCCAGTCACCGGCACAGGCCGCCCCAGTCACCGGCACAGGCCGCAGCTAGACACCGGACACGACACAGGCCGCCTCAGTCACTGGCACTGATCGCAGCTCAGCACAGGGCACGGCACAGGCCGCCCCAGTCACCGGCACTGATCGCAGCACGGCACAGGCCGCCCCAGTCACCGGCACAGGCCGCAGCTAGACACCGGGCACGGCACAGGCCGCCCCAGTCACCGGCACAGGCTGCAGCTAGACACCGGGCACGGCACAGGCTGCCTCAGTCACCGGCACTGATCGCAGCTCAGCACCGGGCACGGCACTGCAAGGCTGATATGAGGTAGCAAAGGTGATGGCAACTAGCAAGGGTTGGTGGGAACTAGCAAGGCGTGGTGGGAACTAGCAAGGGGTGGTGGGAACTAGCAAGGGGTGGTGGGAACTAGCAAACAAGGCTGGTGGGAGCTAGCAAGTGGTGGAAAGTAGCAAGGGGTGGTGGGAACTAGCAAGTGGTGGTAGGAACTAGCAAGTGGTGCTCTGATCTAACAAGTGATGGTGGGAACTAGCAAGTGGTTGGGACTAGCAAACATTGCTGGTGGGAACTAGCAAGGGGTGGTGGGAACTAGCAAGTGGTGGTGGGAACTAGCAAATGGTGGTGGGAACTAGCAAGTGGTGGTTGGAACTAGCCAGCATTGCTGGTGGGAACTAGCAAGTGGTGGTGGGAACTAGCAAACAAGGCTGGTGGGAACTAGCAAGTGGTGGTTAGTTTAGTTGGTTGGTTTGGGTACGTGGTTTGTTGTTTGGTTGGTTGGTTTGGGTAGGTGGTTTGGGTAGTTTCTAGTTGGTGTGGTTAATTGGTGTGGTTGGTTTGGTTGGTTGTTTGGTTTAGTTGGTCAGTTTGGTTAGTTGGTTTGGGTACGTGATTTGTTGTTTGGTTGGTTGGTTTGGTTGATTGTTTGGTTGATGTTGGTTGGGTTTGTTGGTTGGTGTTGGTTTTGTTAATTGGTTGGTTGGTTTGGTTGTGTGTTTGGTATGGTTGGTCTGGTTGGTTGGGTTTGTTGGTTGGTTTTGTTGTTTGTTTGGTATGGTTGGTTGGTGTTGGTTTTGTTATTTGGTTTGGTTTGGTTGGTTGGTGTTGGTTGGTGTTGGTTTTGTTAATTCGTTGTTTGGTTTGGTTGGTGGTTTGGTTGGTTTGCTTGTTTGTTTGGTATGGTTGGTTTGGTTGGGTTGTTTGGTTTGGTTGGTTGGTGTTGGTTTTGTTGGTTTTGTTAATTGGTTGTTTGGTTTGGTTGGTGGTTTGGTTGGTTTGGTTGTTTGTTTGGTATGGTTGGTTTGGTTGCTTGGTTTTGTTGGTTAGTTTTGGTTAGTGGGTTTGGTTGATTAGTTTGGTTGATTAGTTTGGTTTGGAGGTTTGGTTGGTTCATTTGGTTAGTTGGTTTGGGTAGTGTTAATGGGTTTGTGGTGGGTTTGGGTAGTGAGTTTGCATGTGTTTGTGTCGTGGGTTTGTGTCGTGGGTTTTTCATAGTGGGTTTTGCATAGTGGGTTTTGCATAGTGGGTGTTACATAGTGGGTGTTACATAGTGGGTTTTGCATAGTGGGTTTTGCATAGTGGGTTTTGCATAGTGGGTTTTGCATAGTGGGTTTTGCATAGTGGGTTTTGCATAGTGGGTTTTGCATAGTGGGTTTTGCATAGTGGCTTTGGCATAGTGGCTTTGGCATAGTGGGTGTTACATAGTGGGTTTTGCATAATGGGTTTTGCATAGTGGGTTTTGCATAGTGGGTTTTGCATAGTGGGTTTTGCATAGTGGGTTTTGCATAGTGGGTTTTGCATAGTGGGTTTTGCATAGTGGGTTTTGCATAGTGGGTTTTGCATAGTGGGTTTGGCATAGTGGGTTTTGCATAGTGGGTTTTTTGCATAGTGGGTTTTGCATAGTGGGTTTGGCATAGTGGGTTTGGCATAGTGTGTTTTGCATAGTGGGTGTTGCATAGTGGGTTTGGCATAGTGGGTTTGGCATAGTGGGTTTTGCATAGTGGGTTTGGCATAGTGGGTTTGGCATAGTGGGTTTGGCATAGTGGGTTTGGCATAGTGGGTTTTGCATATTGGGTTTTGCATAGTAAGTTTGGGTAGTGAGTGTATTTTGTGGGTTTGATTCCCAATTGTTATCCCCGCATGTCACAATTCGATCCCCTGGAATGCTCTGATTGGATGCCAAATGGATTATGGATGTCATCTATTATTAGATGCGAAACATGAAAGCTATCGACAGAGTCTGATGTACCAGGGGGTGCAGGAGAGGAGGGGGCACCACTCACCCATCTCCCTTCCCGCCAACCCTCAATGTTGTCGCCAGCTGTCCCTCTGGCAGCATTGGTTGGTTGCTGAATGGTTTGTTGTTGGGGTTTTACGTCCTCGCAACATCTAAGGTCATATCAGGACGTGATTGGTTGCTGAAGACGTCGTTGACACGCCTCTCTGGCCTTACCATGTACCCCTCCTACTTGTCTCCATCCTGCTCTTCATCCTCATTCATCTCCTCCTTCTTTCTTCTTCTTTCTTCTCCTACTTGTCTCCATCCTGCTCTTCATCCTGCTCTTCATCCTCATTCATCTCCTCCTTCTTTCTTCTTTCTCCTACTTGTCTCCATCCTGCTCTTCATCCTGTTCTTCATCCTCATTTATTACCTCCTTCTTTCTTCTTCTTTCTTCTCCTACTTGTCTCCATCCTGGCCTTCATCCTGCTCTTCATCCTCATTCATTACCTCCTTCTTTCTTCTTTCTCCTACTTGTGTCCATCCTGCTCTTCATCCTCATTCATCTTCTCCTTTCTTCTTCTTTCTTCTCCTACTTGTCTCCATCCTGCTCTTCATCCTCCCCTTGTTATCTTCTCGTCTGATTTATTCTCGCTCCTATTCCTTCTTCTATTCCTTCTTCAATCCACCTCCTCCTCCACGTTCTCCTCCTCCTCCTCCTCCTCCTGCACCACATCCTGCACCTCCTCCTACACCTCCACCTCCTCCTCCTTCTCCGCCTCCTCCGCCTCCTCCTCCTCCACCTCCACCTCCTCCTCCTCCACCTCCTCCTCCTCCTGCGCCTCCTCCTCCACCACCTCCTCCTCTTTGTCTCCTTCAATCTTCTATTAACTTCTCTGGTGTCTCCTCCTTCTCTCCTCCTCCTCTCCTCCCCCTTCACTCTTCTATTACTTCTCTGGTGCCTTCTTGTCGTCCAATTCCACACCCACCTGATCCTTCCTGCCTCCTCCTCTCCTCTTCCTCCTCCTTCACTCTTCTATTACTTCTCTAGTGCCTCCTCCTACTCCTCTCCTCCTCCTTCACTCTTCTATTACTTCTCTGGTACCGGCCCCTCTCCTCCTCCTTCACTCTTGTATTACTTCCCTGGTGCCTCTTCCTCCTCCTCTCCTCCTCCTTCACTCTTCTATTACTTCTCTGGTGGCTCCTCCTCCTCTCCTCCCCCTCCTTCTCCTTCACTCTTCTATTACTTCTCTAGTGCCTGTTCTTCCTCTACTCCTCCTCCTTCTACTTCACTCTTCTATTACTTCTCTGGTGCCTCCTCCTCTCCTCCTCCTCCTCCCTCTTCACTCTTCTGTTACTTCTCTGGTGCCTCCTCCTCCTCCTCTCCTCCTCCTCCTCCTTCACTCTTCTGTTACTTCTCTGGTGGCTCCTCCTCCTCCTCTCCTCCTCCTCCTCCTTCACTCTTCTATTACTTCTCTGGTGGCTCCTCCTCCTCTCCTCCTCCTCCTTCTCCTTCACTCTTCTATTACTTCTCTAGTGCCTCTTCTTCCTCTACTCCTCCTCCTTCTACTTCACTCTTCTATTACTTCTCTGGTGCATCCTCCTCCTCCTCCGCTCCTCCTCCTCCTCCTTCACTCTTCTGTTACTTCTCTGGTGCCTCCTCCTCCTCTCCTCCTCCTCCTCCTTCACTCTTCTGTTACTTCTCTGGTGGCTCCTCCTCCTCTCCTCCTTCACTCTACTATTACTTCCCTGGTGCCTCCTTCTCGTCCAATTCCACCCCCACCTTCCTCCCTGCTTCCTCCCTGCTCCAACTCCACACAACCGGGAGGAGTTGTTTTGTTAACTTGCGGTATTTTACGCGCTAGAATCTTTATAGAAAATAGAAGCCTACCTTCTGGGTGTGGAGGCCGGAAAGCACTAATGTATGATATTATTCAAGCGATAATCTGCTCACTATATCTGCTTAATATATCTACTTACTCTATCAGTTCCAAGAAATAGTAACCCAACAGAAATTAAGTGTAGAAGGGAGGGGTGGCTGACTCCTCCTGCTGTGCTGTCTCCAGGTCATCTGCCTGCCACACCCCCTGCCCAGCTCTTTTATTCAGATGGAACACATTCAAAATACAGGTACACAGTTGCTGGGAGTCTTTTGAGTCAGAGACGGTAACATGGCATTTCATTGGCTAGGGCCCACCCACCACGCCCTGCCACATCTATCCCGTTGGTGTACCGTTACAGGAAAATCATAGTATCCATTGTATTGAAAGATCATTTTTATCCTGAATAAGTAGGTTAAAATTGCTGGTACCTCTCGTGCTTCCTTCTCCCTAGCCCACGTCTACCCGAGGCTTCTACCTCGGGAAAACAACAGTTATCCATCATCTATACCCAGGTAAGATTTGTATAACTATACTATATATATCAGGTTTTTATAAATCAACATACATGTTGCGTGATCAATTCAACAACTTACATCTAACAAATCGTCTTATATATATATTTTAACATCTTCAAGCAACAAATTTTATACTCGTACGTATACACAAATATACATATATCATTTCATTTCTGATCACTTTTTTAGATTCCAACTACCATGTATCATTTTAACATGAGTGCCATGTCACTCCGTCACTACTGCTAGTTATCTAGATGTCTTACAGGTTTTACCTCTCTACCCGATCTAGTTATATAATTTGGCTTACTTGCTTTTATTTCCTTCGGGCTGTACTGTCCCCCGTGCTTTGCTACTGTTTGTCTGTCCTCTGCTGGTGCGGGAATCACCATCGACCTGTTTCTTGTTACAATTTTGTTATCATCATTCTTAATTTATACGAACGGTTATGATGCATGCCTGTGCCTGTTACATGTCCTACAATCCAATGCCCCCTATGATTAACATATCTCACCCGTTCACCTGCCTTAAGTGTTCGACGTTGCTTTCCTGCATTTTTGTCATGATATTCTTTTTGAACTAATTGACGTTTCCCAATTTGTTTTTTTCGTGACTGTAGAACCTTGGCTTTAAGAAATCTCGGCATCGTTGGGAGTGGACACTGTAATTGTCTAGTCGTGATTAATTGAGCTGGGGACGCACCCAGGTCATGCATGACCGTATTCCGATACATCAACAACGCTAAATAGAAGTCAGACCCATCCGCTTTTGCTTTCTTTAACATTGATTTCACTGTTTTTACACATCTTTCAGCCTGTCCATTACTTTTGGGATATAACGGGCTAGAATGTACGATCTTGAAACCATATGTTCTCGCAAACAACTTATACTCATCATTGATGAACTGAGGGCCATTATCCGATACCACCATGCTAGGTATGCCGTGACGTGCAAATACCTCTTTCATACTTGATATTATCGCTTTACTTGTTGTGCTTTGCAACTGTACTACCTCTGGGTATTTTGAATAAAAATCAATAATTACCATATAACTATCTTGTCCTTCCTGGAACAAATCCACTCCTACTTTATAAAATGGAATATCAGGAATCTGGTGTGATATTAACGGCTCTTTCCCTGGACGATCCCGCCCCATTTGGCACGTCTGACATCTAGACACTTTATCCTGAACCTGACTGTCCATCCCAGGCCAGAACACATAATCTCGAGTTATCTGCTTACACTTTACTAGGCCCAGGTGCGAAATATGGATTTTGTTTAACATTTTACACTGCAGCGATCTGGGAATTACAATTCTCGTACCCTTCAATATCATATCATCATGGACAGTCAACTCGTCCTTAAATGTGTAATATGGCTTCACCGACTGCTCAACATTACTTTGATCTGCTGGCCATCTGTGTCGTATATATTCGGTTAGCTTTCCCAGGCTTTCCCAAAAATATATTCATGAAACTTTGTGCAGCCGAAACAAATCGCCAGCATTTCTCTTTCAATGACTGCATAATTTCCTTGACATTTAGTTAACGCTTTCGACGCTATGCTAACTAGTAACCCATTCTGCAACAGCGCCGCCCCCAGGCCACTTTGTGAAGCATCTACTTGCATAGTTATAGGTTTATTTACTTCATAATATTTTAACACTGGCGCTGTTACTAACAACTGTTTTAACTTTGTAAACGCCTCCTCTTGCTCATGGTCCCAGTGCCACGCCACGTCCTTTGACAACAGTATCCCGAGTGGCTTAGCGATTTCGGATAGGTTTGGGATAAATTTATGCACATACCCCACCATTCCCAAAAATCGTTGCACACTGGGCCTATCCATGGGGGTGGTCATTTCCGTGATAGCCTGCACCCGGTCTGGATTGGGCATCAATCCCTCCCCTGTCAGCAAATGCCCGACATGTTTCACCTGCGATTTACATAAGACCATCTTACTCGGGTTTAACTTCAGTCCTGCCTGATGAACCCTTTTTAGCACAGCTTCTAATCTATCACTATGCTCATCTAACGAAGATGCATATATCAAAATGTCATCCGAGACAACATCCACACCTGGGAGACTCCTTAACATTTTCTCCATTTCTTGAATGAAAATATCCCCGGCCGTTTTAATTCCGAAAGGAAGCTGGGTGAACCTGTACCTCCCCCACGGTGTGTTGAACGTGCATAATAAGGAACTTTGTTTATCTAACAATATTTGCCAATATCCACTCTGCGCGTCCAACACCGAACGAAATTTGGCACCTGAAGTACTCGCCACTACCTGCTCTACCGTTTTAATTGGATATGGACCGCGCAATATCGCTTTGTTCAGTTTTGTCGGGTCAAGGCAAATTCTTAACTTATTTGTTTTTTTTACAATTGTAATTGAGTTTACCCATGGCGTAGGCTCATTTTGTTCAACTATCACTGCCATGTCCAACATTCTATCCAACTCATTTCGCATGGCATCATTAATGGCATGCGGAATGCGTCTGGGCGGGTCAATGACCGCCGGTACATTTTCATCTATATGTATAGTCGCATTCACCTTGATACAACCAAGGCCATGAAATACAGATTTATATTTATTTGCCATTTCGTCTGCCTCCTTGTGGCTTTGTTCCAATGACTTCCCTTCAACTTTCACCGCATGAACCCGGCTGACGAGGTTCAGGCTGACGCACGCATCCTTGCCCAGGATAGCGCAGCCATTGTCGATAACCTGGAACCGTAGGGGCTGACCTTGAACGTTCAGGATGACTTCACCTCGTGGACGAATCCGCTCACCCGAATAGGTTATTAAGCGACACATCGGCTTTCCCATCCGCATGTTCGGCATCTTCATAAACTCAGACTCAGGGATGATGTTAGCTTCTGAGCCTGTATCCAACTTGAAGCGCACTTGTTCGTCACCCACTTTTATGGTCTCGAACCAGAGACCCGAACGCTCGTCCATGTCAGCTATGGCGTCCACGAACAATTATTCATATTCCTCTTCTATTGCGTCGTCCCTCTCACGCTCACTACCGCTGTCGTCACCGTCCATGTCAATTGCATTCACAGGTGCTGCTGCTCTCCTACCGCATCTGCATACCTTGGCGAAATGGCCCATTTGCCCGCATGTGATACACTGCTTACCAATTGCAGGGCAGTTATCACATGCATGCACGTAACCACATAGGCTACAATTAGACTGCTGTCTCGCCTGGCTGCTTCGCCTACTACCTCTGCCAACCTTCGCACTACTCACAGGCATTGGTGCACGGCGAGGTGTTGGGGGGCGTGCCCAGTACGCGTCACGCCGGTTAATTTCACACACCTCTTCGTCATGCCTACCGCCCCCTGCTAGCTGTTCGTCGTTATGCTCACTTAAACTGCAAATTTCCAAACATTTGTCCAACATTTGTCCAACGTTAAATTTGACGTTCTCAGCAATCTGTTCCTCAACATCCGGTCCCGCACACCACACACCAGCCTGTCACATAACATAGAGTCCTCGTTACTGCCATATTCACATAGTTCCACTCTATATTTCAACTCGCGAATGTATTCTTCTATGTCTTCCGCACCTTGGTTATAACTATTAAATTTATACCTGACAATTGTTCTGTTCGACTTACTCTCACAATACGCTCTGAACGCTTCCGTCAATATTCCAATTTTCTCTCTCTCTCCACTGGCAATGTTCATAGTGTGAAACAGCTTCTGCGCCGGTAACCCGGCGATATGTAGAAATGCACAACACTGCACCTTTTCGGGTTTCGACGCCAACCCAGTTGCACCTGCAAACAGCTCTCCAATTCAACGCTAAGTTTCCGTCTACCTTGAGGGGTGCCGGTGGTTTCAAACCTTGCAGGGCCATGGTGTTCGTCTGTGAACATCTGACACCATGTAGTGAAGAGACGAAGCGACTGGTCTGATGTCCAAGTAGCAAGTGCTAGTTTATTGTTTCTCCCTCTGACACTTCAACTCACGCGCATGCATGTCACCGCCGCTGGTACCGGCCTGCACTCTGTATCAACCATATACTACAGATATCGGGTCATGATGCTAGCGGATTGATCTCCCAGTGGGGAAGCACTATAAAGTCGCCATGAGTATGCACTGTCGAACGCCAGTACCCATCCTGCTATGACATCAGATGTTACAAAGATGTAAAACCCAAACAAACAACAGCAATATCCCCGTCATCACTACAGCGATGTGTGTAAAGTAGTCCCTCTCAGGATGGTCTCCGTAATTAGCTGCAGTCAAAGTGCACAATTCTACCACTACTCTGAGTAACAAGGGCTGTGCTATTTAGCGTTCCCACTCCAAGACGAGATCCTGTGGAAATGAGACTTATCCAAGAATTGACTGCAGTTTCCTGTCAGTCACCATTTGCATTGCTCACCGACATTATGTCGGATGTAAAGATATGTTGGAAGAAGCTGCTTTGCTGCTGAATGATGCGGTTCAATGAGTGGGCGGCCCTCATGCGCTGTCATTCCTGTGCTTTGCTGCTGAATGATGCGGTTGAATGAGTGGGCGGCCCTCATGCGCTGTCATTCCTGGGTGCAGGAACAGCCGATCCCGCTCTGCCTTCCCAGAATCCTACCGGATGCGGTGACCGAATTGATAGAGTGCAGGCTTCCTATGTGGAAGGTTGGGATTGTTTGGTGCCTGTAGGTACCTGAAGGGACCAGCAGATGCCAGCAGGTCCCAGCAGGTCCCAGTAGGTCCCAGTACGTTCCAGCAGGTACCAGCAGGTGGCAGCAGTAGGTCCCTGAAGGTGCCAACAATGTCCAGCAGGTTCAAGTAGGTTCCAGTAGGTACCAGCAGGTGCCAGTAGGTACCAGCAGGTACCAGCAGGTTCCAGCAGGTACGTGCAGGTGGCAACAGGTACCAATAGGTACCAGCAGTAGGTGCCTGAAGGGACCAGCAGGTTCAAGTAGGTTCCAGCAGTTACCAACAGGTACCACAGTAGGTGCCTGAAGGTCCCAGCAAGGTCCAGTAGGGTCCAGCAGGTGCCAGCAGGTGCCAACAGGTGCCAGCAGGTACCAACAGGTACCAGAAGTAGGTGCCTGAAGGTACCAACAAGGTCCAGCAGGTACCACCAGGTTCCAGTAGGTTCCAGCAGATGCCAGAAGGTGCCAGTAGGTACCAGCAGGTACCAGCAGGTGCGAGCAGGTACCAGCAGGGACCAGTATGCGTAGAATCATGCCACTCTCGCCAGGCCTTAACTTCAATAACATTGCATTGTCCGATGGTTTTCAGTTTCTAGTAATCCTTTGAGATGCATATATGAGGTTGATTGATTGATTGATTGATTGGTTGGTTGGTTGGTTGGTTGGCGGAGTTTCATGTCCTGGCAACATCTAATGTTATTTCAGGACGGGGACCGACTTGTGACAGTGCACACTCTACTTTTTAAAGCTAGAGTTCAGGTTCAAATGCGCCCCCTGGAGGCCGTTGGACGCTGGAGGTAGCGCGTCAAACCCCTACCTTACTGTAGGGGTGCAAACCCCAGGTCGCTCTAGCGGCGAGCACCCACCGTCCAGCGCTAGCATGGAGGGGGTTGCGCGTTCGAATCCAACACAGACGTACTCACAGGCGACGGTTCCATTATAATAATATTTGTATAATGCTTATTCTGGACTATTCACCGCAACATTAGATTGATATGTATTAGCAGATCTTATACGTGCCTACTTGGCAGATCCTCACACTGCTCCCTGGCCAACACAGTGAGGGACCAGTCAACTCTAATATGACTTATAAGGCAGCAGTCACACTACGGCTTGCCATCTCCTTGTGACCAAAACAAAAATAGGCGGGAAACACAAGGGTTGGCGACCAGTGACCGATCGGTCGGCGACCGCTCACCGAGCAGTAGGCGACTGGTCGCTGAGTGATCGGTTACCGACTTTGCTGACAGGTATATATGAAACTGTGGTCCTCTGGGTTCCTTCACTTTTATCTTGTCGCTATGAAGACTACATCATTTGCACATTCTCAAATTCTAAAAGTGTCTGGTGCGCCCCGACACCAGGGGGTTCTTTTATAGTGATGACGACAGTCGCTGAGTCCTCGCAATCGGTCACAGAACGGTCGCAATGATGCTATAATCACTGAGCAGTCGCTGACTGGTCGCCGACCAGTCTTTGATCGCTCGGCGATAGTAGTCTCCAAAATGCCCCCTCCCTGAGTGTGCCACTAGTTGGTGGCCAGTCGCCGATTGCTCGGCGACTGATCGCCAACCTATGAAAATGGCCAGTGATCTTCGGGTGACTGCTTTGATCGCAAGGAGGTTTTCGGTGCAGCAGCTACAACCTCATTGTGACCAAAATGGTCACCTGGAGGTTGCAGCCCACAGACACCCACTTTGCGACCAGTTGTTAATTGCTTGTAACCACTTTGTGACCACCCTTTTTATTGGTCGTAAAGTGCTTGCAAGCATAGTGTGACTGGGGTATAACGTGCTGCCACATCGGTAATATTACACAAATAACTATTTTGCTCACCTTTTCTGCTGAAGGGAAATAGCACACCACATGTCTGGGTTCAAGACTGGTTTTAGGTGGCAAAACTGTCAATACAGGTATTGATCCACTCGGCAACATTACGAGCGGGAATCTAAACCACACAACCCAACGCTGCTGCCTTACGCAGCAGATTGCTAAACCACACACCACCCACACCACCCACATTACCGACACCACCCACATTATCCACATCACCCACATCACCCACATTACCCACAATACCCACATTACCCATATTACCCACATTACCCACATCACCCACATTACCCACAATATCCACATTACCCATATTACCCACATTACCCACATTACCCATATTACCCACATTACCTACATCACCCACATTATCCACATTACCCATATTACCCACATTACCTACATCATCCACATTACCCACATCATCCACATTACCCATATTACCCACATTACCTACATCACCCACATTACCCATATTACCCATATTACCCACATTACCCACATTACCTACAACACCCACATTACCTACATTACCCATATTACCCACATTACCCACATTATCTACACCACCCACATTATCCACATCACCCACATCACCCACACTACCCATATTACCCACATTACCCACATTCCCTACATCACCCACATTACCCACATTACCCCCACCACCCACATTACCTACATTACCCATATTACCCACATTACCCACATTACTCACATTACCCACATCACCCACATTAACCACACCAACCACACCACCCACATTATCCACATTACCCACACCACCCACATTACCCACATTACCCACACCACCCACATTACCCATATTACCCACATTACCCATATTACCCACGTTACCCACATTACCCACACCACCCACATTATCCACATCACCCACACCACCCACATTATCCACACAACCCACATTACCAACATCACCCATATTCCCCACATTACCCATATTTCCCACATTAACCACATTATCCACATTGCCCACATTACCTACATCACCCACATTACCCATATTACCCACATTACCCACATTGTCCACATTACCCACATCACCCACATCACCCATATTACCCATATTGCCCACATTGCCCACATTAACCACATTGTCCACATTAACCACATTACCCATATTACCCACCTTACCCACATCACCCATATTACCCACATTACCCACATCACCCACACTACCCACATCACCCACATTACTCACATCACCCACCTCACCCATATTACCCATTTCACCCACATTACCCACATCACTCATATTACGACCAAGGACATATACTTGTGGAATAGAGTCATACTAGAAATACTGCCTCATTGTGTGGCTGACTCTCGGCTACTACCTGTTATCCCTACATCACCCGGTCACCGGGTGACCATTTCCTTGTCCAACATGATCCCCAAAGACCCCCACACCTCTTAACAACAAATTGATCTCACTTTATTACTTTCATCTAGCTTTATCTAGCTTTTGAACATCCTGTTCTTCGATTGAACAAATTTAAAATATTGAATGATGGTGAAAATAAATGTAAACAAATGCAAACATTAGACCATTACATATCGTTTTTGTTACACAATATTGGCACTAAATATTGTTTACATGCAGCGCAGGGCCCCATTCGTCTTAACAACAAATTGGTCTCACTTTATTACTTTCATCTAATTGTATCTATTGTTTTAACTTCTTGCTCTTCGATTCAACACATTTAAAATATTGAAAGATATTGAAAACAAATGAAAACAAATGGAAACATTAGACCATATCATTTTGGCTACACATTGCACCCAACCCAACTGCCATGGCCCATGCCTCTTTACAACAAAGTGGTCTCACTTTATTACCTTCATCTAGTTTTATATAGCTTTTTAACATCCAGCTCTTCGATTCAACAAAATAAAAATATTGAATGATGGTGAAAACAAATGTAAACAAATTCAAACATTATACCATTACATATCATTTTTGCTATACAATATTGGCACACAACTACCCTTGTTTACATGCGCCTATCTACACTATAGGTGGCACCAGGTGTCAAGTCTCCCCATCTTTATGTCAGGTTTCCTTCACTAGGTGGCAGCACTATAGTACTATAACACTATATCACTACATCTATGACTCAACACACTGGAGACATTGGTATTCTTTAGCTATTGAATGATATTGAGAACAATATTTAGTATTTCACTCTTACATTGGTATTATTTAGTATTTCACTCTTAACACTGTATGTTGACATACATTTTGATAGTTTTAGTATTTCACTATTTCACTCTCACACCTTCACTCTTTCATTCTTTCACTCGTTCATTTGAATATGACAAAGATACTGTATTCATCTTGCTTTATCTATTTTGAACATCATGATTTTTAACATCATGCTGTTCGATTCAATAAATTAATATATTGAATGATATTGAGAACGAATGAAAAAATTGGAAACCTTCCACCCTATTGAGTGATATTGAAAATCAATTCCATATCGTTTTTGCTACACAATATTGAGTGATATTGAAAACAAATGAAATCAAATGGAAACATTAGACCATTCCATATCATTTTTGCTATCATTTGAATATGACAAGGATACTGAATTCATCTTGCTTTATCTATTTTAAACATAATGCTTTTAATTCAACAAATTAAAACATCAGTTATTTTAACACACATCTGTTTCTTCAGCAGAACATACAATTTGAACGACAATATAGTCTAGATACTCATGACCTCATGTGGGAGGGGATTCATAGTGGATGGAGGGGACGTGTGTGTGTGGGGTGAGAGGGACCTGTAAAGGTAAGATTCCTTTTTTATTTTTATTGAGGCTGTATTTATACTGTCCATAGCATATAAGCTCCAGGACTCAGGCTTGTTTTCAATGCTGGCCAGCTGTAGTGGTGGTGTTAATCTTATCACACAGTACCAGCTGATAAGGTGATTGATTGCCTGCATTACAGTAGCAGGTAGATAGTTGCTTGGTATGGTTAGTAGTCTATGTTATATATTTGTTTATTTTCTTGGTATATATATATATATATTTGATTTTTTCTGCTCTTATTACTAGTCTAGCCCACTCTTAATGTTACTATCTGGCTAATTTTGGCACGGTTACCTTCCATTGACTGTCCATATTCCCCTTAATCCTTTTCACATAATTCTCATATTATAAAATAGTATATTGTATGCACTACCCAGCTCTTCCTAAAATTTCAAAACTTTTCAAAGGAGAGAATGGATTTGTTCTTTTTGTTTTATTTACCTTCGCAGTAATGCTGTAAACCCAAAATCCTAGCAATGCTAACGCATCGGCGGTGGCGATATTGTCGAACGTATGGACTTCCAATTTTAGTGTCGGCCTAACTTCGGGCCGTTGAACTCCCAACAACCACCCCCCCCCCTCACTCACCCACATGCGCACATACGGTTCCTATCTGGGTGGGGCTGCCTGGATGGTTATGAGCCCCAGGGGGGTGGTATTACAACGTAACGTGAGAAGGTTGTTATTGGATATCTCACTTTCGATGGCAGTGAATGGTTTTGTGCTTTTTGTTTTAATTTCAAAATCCTAGCAAAATCTTAGCAATAGTGTAGTGGTCTGCACTGACCTCTCAGGCAAGTAACCACATAGACAGGTATTCGTGGGGAGTGTGTTGATATCAGGGGGCCTGGGTGGTGTAGTGGTTAGCACACTGGCCCCCTGATATCAACACACTCCCCACGCTTACCTGTCTATGTGGTTACTTGCCTGAGAGGTAAGTGCAGACCACTACAATATTAACACATCGGCGGCGATATTGTCGAAGGTAAACGAATCGGCGGCGATATTGTCGAAGGTAAACAAAACAAAAAGCACAAATCTCTTCACTTCACCACCTCACCACCTCACCCTCCACACTTCACCCTGACCACTTTACCCTGACCCCTTCACCACCTTCCCACCTCCTCACCTTCCTATCATCTCACTTCAATACCCCTCCCCCCCCCCCCCCTTGACTGCCCCAGAACGAGGCAGTGTGAGTGGTGCGCATGCGCTGTGAGCAGGCTGCGACCCCCCAACTAGAGGTGCAGAGCCCGGGCCTACGTGCCGATTACAGGGACCACCACCCAAACTCCACACCACTCTCCACTCTCTCACTTTCGCATATCCGACGCCACCACCACTTCATCTCAGCTTTTCCAATCCTCTATATTAGGAAGTGAATATTGCAAATATTATTTTATTTATAACATTTCATCAGTGGAATTTTCATCACTATTACGTAATATGGACCCATATCGGTCCTCTCTATACTACTCCTAATCTGTACCGTATAGGTGTGAGCTCTACAAAAATACTACTGTAGTAGTCTGCACTAATCTCTCAGGCAAGGAGCCACATAGACAGATATGCGTGGGAAGAGTGGTGACATCAGGGAGCCTAGGTGGTGTAATGGTTAGCACACTGGCTCGGAATGCAAGAGATGTGGATTGGATTCCCATTCTAGGCGCAATATTTCCCATTTTCCATTTTCATCCCCTCCCAATGACACTGGTTGCCATGACCAGGATCCTGTACAAGCTATGCGCTGTATGGTTGTTGAAACTACATTGCATATGTATATATATGTAAGTGTATTGTTTGTATGTAGGTAATTGTAAGCATTAAGTGACCATTTAAAAGTACAATTCCAGGAGGATGAGTGTAGTAGTCGTCACTGACCTATCAGCTAAGGAGTCAATAGACAGGTAGGCGTGGATAGGGTGGTGACATCAAGGAGCTTAATTATTGCAGAATGCAAGAGATGTGGGTTCGATTCTCACTCTAGATGCAATATTTCACATTTTCATCACCCTAGTACATGCCACTAGTTCCATGACCAGTATCATGTACAAGCTCTGTGCTTTACGGATGTTGAACCTATCCTAAACACTTGAATATGAAATGGACCATCGTGTGTGCATGTGTGCACATGAGCAGGTGGCGCCCTCTGCCGGCCCTTTATGTCACCCGCGTTCTACACACACCAGGGATGAGCAAAGTACCCTAGGCACGCGCCAGCCGGGGGATGAATGAAGCCGGTCATGGTCGAGTGGTGATCCGGCAGGGAGCACTCTGAGCTAAATATAGACCACAGTGCTGTTACTGCACCTCGCCGTGAATAAGGCCTCTGCTGCCGACACGTAAAGAAACCACCAACCAATCATATTACTGCACTCTGTACGGCGTAAACACTTGAATATGAAATGGCGCTGAATCGATTGTAGGGAAGCAGTTAATGGAACATGTAGACACACGCACTGCCGGAGTTGAGAATGAGTTCAACCCAATCAGGTGATTGGTTACACAACTGCCTATGGAGTGAATTGGTTCATAATTTCTAATTGCGGTGGAGAATCCCTGGTGGCAGCATTGGGAACTACTCACGCCACACTGCACATATATATTCACTCGGCGGAGCAGCTCAGGACGATTAGCAGCACACGTTTACCATGCCCACCAACCCTCTTAATGTCTATCTGACTCGGCTCGAGGGTCCTGTTCAGCGGACTCCTTGTTCCCTCAAGAGTCAGCTTCCCTGGACTTGGAAGAAATAGACTTAATTTCTATATACGTTTAAATAAATAAAATAATGAAATAATTACCTTCCCCAAGTCTGTCCTGTGTGTGGTTTCCTGTCTGAAGGACTATAAATCCCCGCCATCCGCCTACAGGTGGGCAACTAGGTGAGCAAGTAGGTGAGCAGAGGTGTGAGCAACTAGGTGAGCAGCTGGGTGAGGAGCTGAGTGAGGAGCTGAGTGAGGAGCTGAGTGAGCAGCTGAGTGAGCAGCTGAGTGAGCAGCTCGGTGAGCAGCTGAGTGAGCAGCTGGGTGAGCAGCTGAGTCAACATCTGATTCAACAGCTGAGTCAACAGCTGAGTCAGAATCTGCGTGAGCAGCTGAGTGAGCAGATGAGTGAGCAGCTGAGTGAGCAGCTCGGTGAGCAGCTCGGTGAGCAGCTGAGTGAGCAGGTGGGTGAGCAGCTGGGTGAGCAGCTGAGTGAGCACCTGGGTGAGCAGCTCGGTGAGCACCTGAGTGAGCAGTTCGGTGAGCAGCTGAGTCAACAGCTGAGTCAGCACCTGAGTCAGCACCTGAGTCAGCAGCTGAGTGAGCAGCTGGGTGAACAGCTGGGTGAGCAGCTGGGTGAGCAGCTGATTCAACAGCTGAGTCAACAGCTGATTCAACAGCTGAGACAACAACTGAGTCAGCAGCTGAGTCAGCAACTAAGTGAGCAGCTGGGTGAGCTGATGGGTGAGCACATGGTCACGTTACTGTTCAATTAACCTGCTTACCTGCTCACTGTACTGTTCAACTAACTGGTCACCTTACTGTTTAAGTAATTGATCACCTTACTGTTGAATTAACTGCTCACCTTCCTGTTCAACTCACTTCTCACTTTACTGTTGAACTAACTACTCACCTTACTGTTGAACTAACTGTTGACCTTACTGTTGAATTAACTGCTCATCTTACTGTTGAATTAAATGCTCACCTTACTGTTGAATTAACTGCTCACTTTAGTGTTCAGCTAACTGCTCACTTTACTGTTGAACTAACTGCTCACCTTACTGTTGAACTAACTGCTCACCTTACTGTTGAACTAACTGCTCACCTTCCTGTTGAATTGACTGCTCACCTTATGGTTGAACTAACTGTTCACCTTACTGTTGAACTAACTGTTCACCTTACTGTTGAATTAACTGCTCACTTTACTGTTCAGATAACTGCTCACCTTACTGTTGAACTAACTGTTCACCTTACTGTTGAACTAACTGCTCACCTTACTGTTCAACTAACTGCTCACCTTACTATTGAATTAACTGCTCACCTTACTGTTGAACTAACTGTTCACCTTACTGTTGAACCAACTGCTCACCTTACTGTTGAACTAACTGCTCACCTTACTGTTGAACTAACTGTTCACCTTACTGTTGAACTAACTTCTCACCTTACTGTTGAACTAACTGTTCACCTTACTGTTCAACTAACTGCTCACCTTACTGTTGAATTAACTGCTCACCTTACTGTTGAATTAACTGCTCACCTTACTGTTGAACTAACTGTTCACCTTACTGTTCAACTAACTGCTCACCTGACTGTTGAAATAACTGCTCACCTTACTGCTCAACCAACTACTCACCTTACTGTTCAACTAACTTCTCACCTTACTGTTGAAATAACTGCTCACCTTATTGTTCAACCAACAACTCACCTTACTGTTCAGCTAAGTGCTCACCTTACTATTGAACTAATTGTTCACCTTACTGTTCAGCTAACTTCTCACCTTACTGTTCAGGGATGAAAGATCTCCGCGATTCCGCTGATTTCCGAGATTTTTCAATCCCGCAGCGCCATCAGCGTAGATCTATACTAATATGTGGTGCAGACACCGCAGCACTATCAGCGTATACCACTAATAAATGCTCATAGCGCCGCAGCACTACCAGCGTATACTACTAGTACCATTATACATGCTTCAAACGGTGCAGCACTATCAGCGTATACCAATATATATGAAACCCAACTTCCGGAAATTTTCCGCGATTCCCTGACAGTGTTAAGCCTATGGGAGAATATTAGCATTTCCGCTTTTTTTCCCGGAGATCACTTTCATCCCTGACTGTTGAACTAACTGCTCACCTTACTGTTGAACTACCTGTTCACCTTACTGTTTTACTAACTGTTCACCTTCCTGTTCAATTAACTGCTCACTTTACTATTCAGCTAACTGCTCACTTTACTGTTGAACTAACTGTTCACCTTACTGTTGAACTAACTGCTCATCTTACTGTTGAACTAACTGCTCACCTTACTGTTGAACTAACTACTCACCTTACTGTTGAACTAACTGCTCACCTTACTGTTGAACTACCTGTTCACCAGCTATGGGAGACTGACTGTTTAATGTGTGTGTACATTGGTAGAATTACACAACTAATGTAATGCTGCAGTGAATGGACCATCGCCCTGCCACCATATCATCCCAACCTTGCCCAAGTTTACTTTGTCCCCTTTCTGCATCATGCCACGCCCAGCACACATCGCGCACGCTGACACGAGAATCCCCCTTCACCCCCCCCCCCCACACCCCACTAAAGCCCCCGCAGCGAAGGTTGATCGGCGAAGTGGCGTGTTGTCATGGCAAACACAATCACCATGGCAACAGTTGTTTAAAGCTGACCGCGAATGCACACTCCGTATGTACACAGCCTGCTTCGGCGGCGTTTTGCCAGAACAAACTATTTTCTAATTTGATTAGATTTATTCCTCCTTGGGACAGGATGTAAGTGCGCAGTTTGCTGGGTATCGCTGCCCGCCGTGCTGGCTGTTTGACTGTGCTGGTGTAGGACGTTCAAAACTCAAACCCCGTCCAAAACACTACGGTAGTGTTTTGAACCTAAGTTCAAAACACTAGTGTTTGAATTTAAGTTCAAAACACTATTGTTAAGTTCAAAACACTATCCCTATGTACGCTCAAAACACTACCCAAGTTCAAAACACTATCATAACACAGCAGTGGGGGGTTGTAGTGCTGCAAACTGTACATATTGGTATGCGTATACATATTGGTATACACTGACCGTACTGCGATGTTTGAAGCACGTATTAGTATTATATGCTGATAGTGCTGCGGCATCTAACCAAGTATTAGTATACGCTGATAGTGCTAGTCACCATAAGTGCGCACTGTCACAAGTTGGTACACGTCCTGATATGACCTTAGATGTTGCCAGGATGCAAAACAACAACAAAGAAACAAAGACAAACAAACTTCCCCACCCTGCTGCCCCACCGGGTGGCCTATTCGGTAGAGTGGGCCTCGCGTACAGAAGGTCGGGAGTCCGCTTCCCGATCGAGTCAAACCAATGACTTTATAATTAATACTTGTTGCTTCCTAGCCTCCTGTTCGGCATTAATAGGATAGGGCAAGGTTCGCTCAGTGTCAGCCTAATGTGACTGAGTGGGATATTGGGCTGGTGGCCTGGTCTCTCAGTGGGGCAGCACTATAAAGTCCCATGAGTGTGCACTGTCACAAGTCGGTACGCATCCTGATATGACCTTAGATGATGCTGGGACATAAAACAACAACCAACAACAACCCTGCTGACCCACCTTACTACATACTGCCCTGTTTTTGTGTGGTAGTGTTTTCAACTTACTACACCAGGAGTTGTCGGGCCCGTCCCCCGGCCCGTGTCGGAGGAACCTCCTGCTCAGTGGACCCATTTGCAGTTTGAGCTATTTTCTGTTCCAACCAGTGGTCCACAACTGGTTCATCAAAGGCTGTGGTATGTGCTGTCCTGTCTGTGGGAAAGTGCATATAAATAAAAGACCCCTTGTTGCTTAACGGAAAGAGGAGCCTATGTGGTGGCAGTGGGTTTCCTTCAAAGAAATATGTCAGAATGACCATATGTTTGACGTCCAATAGCCGATGATACAAAAATCAATGCGCTCTAGAGGCGTCGTTAAATACAACAAACAAGGCGCAGGGAGAGCCGTGTAAGGTGACGTGTTTATTTGGAGGCAATTGCCGCTGTGTGATTTAATTGTTCACAGAGCTGCGAATGGAATGAGAGGTGTCACCCTTCCAACAAGCTTCATTGATTGACTGATTAAAGGCTGGTTTGGCATTCTTTATTACAGGTTCTCCCTTGTAATGGCCGCCGCCCCGTGAGTGGTGGTGATCATATGAGGCAGAATCAATAGGGACATAGAGCATGACGAAGCGCAGACAGTCATTGGCTGCACCGCGTTACAGTTAATCCACACCTCAATTAGTGCTTCATGTTAAAGGTGAATGTATACATCAATTAGTGCTTCATGTTAAAGGTGCACATATACTTCAATTAGTGCTCCATGTTAAAGGTGCATGTATACTTCAATTAGTGCTCCATGTTAAAGGTGCATGTATACTTCAATTAGTGCTCCATGTTAAAGGTGCACGTATACTTCAATTAGTGCTTCATGTTAAATGTGCATGTATACTTCAATTAGTGCTTCATGTTAAAGGTGCACATATACTTCAATTAGTGCTCCATGTTAAAGGTGCAGGTATACTTCAATTAGTGCTCCATCTTAAAGGTGCATGTATGCTTCAATTAGTGCTTCATGTTAAAGGTGCATGTACACTTCAATTAGTGCTTCATGTTAAAGTTGCATGTATACTTCAATTAGTGCCTCATGTTAAAGGTGCACATATATTTCAATTAGTGCTTCATGTTAAAGTTGCATGTTTACTTCAATTAGTGCTTCATGTTAAGGTTGCATGTATACTTCAATTAGTGATTCATGTTAAAGGTGCATGTATACATCAATTAGTGCTTCATGTTAAAGGGGCACTTATACTTCAATTAGTGCTTCATGTTAAGGGTGCTTGTATACTTCAATTAGTGCTTCATGTTAAAGGATCACATATACTTCAATTAGTGCTTCATGTTAAAGGTGCATGTATACTTCAATTAGTGCTCCATGTTAAAGGTGCACGTATACTTCAATTAGTGATTCATGTTAAATGTGCATTTATACTTCAATTAGTGCTTCATGTTAAAGGTGCACATATACTTGAAGTAGTGCTTCATGTTAAATGTGCACGTATACTTCAATTAGTGCTTCATGTTAAATGTGCATGTATACTTCAATTAGTGCTTCATGTTAAAGGTGCACATATACTTCAATTAGTGCTTCATGTTAAAGGTGCCTGTTTACTTCAATTAGTGCTTCATGTTAAAGTTGCACGTATACTTCAATTAGTGATTCATGTTAAAGGTGCATGTATACATCAATTAGTGCTTCATGTTAAAGGGGCACTTATACTTCAATTAGTGCTTCATGTTAAGGGTGCTTGTATACTTCAATTAGTGCTTCATGTTAGAGGTGCATGTATACTTCAATTAGTGATTCATGTTAAATGTGCACGTATACTTTAATTAGTGCTTCATCTTAAAGTTTCACATATACTTCAATTAGTGCTTCCTGTTAAATTTGCACGTATACTTCAATTAGTGCTTCATGTTAAAGTTGCAGTATACTTCAATTAGTGCTCCATGTTAAAGTTTCACGTATTCTTCAATTAGTGCTTCATGTTAAAGGTGCATGTATACTTCAATTAGTGCTTCATGTTAAATGTGCATGTATGCTTCAATTAGCGCTTCATGTTAAAGGTGCATGTATACTTCAATCAGTGCTTCATGTTAAAGTTGCATGTTTACTTCAATTAGTGCTTCATGTTAAAGTTGCACCTATACTTCAATTAGTGCTTCATGTTAAAGTTGCATGTATACTTCAATTAGTGCTTCATGTTAAAGTTGCATGTTTACTTCAATTAGTGATTCATGTTAAAGTTGCACCTATACTTCAATTAGTGCTTCATGTTAAAGTTGCACATATACTTCAATTAGTGCTTCATGTTAAAGGTGCATGTATACATCAATTAGTGATTCATGTTAAAGGGACACTTATACTTCAATTAGTGCTTCATGTTAAGGGTGCTTGTATACTTCAATTAGTGCTTCATGTTAAAGGTGCATGTATACTTCAATTAGTGCTTCATGTTAAATGTGCACATATACTTTAATTAGTGCTTCATCTTAAGGTTTCACATATACTTCAATTAGTGCTTCATGTTAAATTTGCACGTATACTTCAATTAGTGCTCATGTTAAAGTTGCATGTATACTTCAATTAGTGCTCCATGTTAAAGTTTCACGTATTCTTCAATTAGTGCTTCATGTTAAAGGTGCATGTATACTTCAATTAGCGCTTCATGTTAAAGGTGCATGTATACTTCAATTAGTGCTTCATGTTAGAGTTGCATGTTTACTTCAATTAGTGCTTCGTGTTAAAGTTGCACCTATACTTCAATTCGTGCTTCACGTTAAAGGTGCACATATACTTCAATTAGTGCTTCATGTTTGACCTGCCCAAAACCATGGACGTTCCAAGTCGCGCATACCATGGTCACATAGCCGTTAGTGGATGTAGTTGAACGTAGTTGTACGTAGTGGAGGCTAACGTAGTTTACCTTAATTGAATGTAGTTGAACATACCGGCATCCGTACCGTAACATATTTATCCGTATCATTCGGTGGCTCATCAACCAAAACCTGACGTACCTTAATGTATTTCAAAGTATTTTAACAAACTTCACCAATTTTGATCCATGTTAGCCTCCACTACGTTCACCTACCTCCACTAAGGGCTATGTGACCAGAAGTCAAAAGCGGAGTTAATCCACTGCTGCATTAGCGTGGTTCCACATGCCGTTATGTGTCATGTAAATGCCGCGTGGAAATGACACATAGACACACGGTGGCATACATGGTGGGACTTGTATTAAAAAGTATATAATACATATATATTATATATTGCATGATTATACTACTTCATGATATATGTCCGATTGTTGTGCCGCGTGTTGCCGCACAAAAGCTTATCTTCCCAATAAAGTGTTAAAATCTTGCTATTTTTGGTCACACAATGTTGACATCTCTACACATGGTGTTTTGTGTCATGATTAGTGTGCCACAACTGGCGCGGTCGCCTAATCGGTAGAGCGCTGGCCTCGCATGCGGAAGGTCGGGAGTTCAGTTCCCGGTCGAGTCAAACCAATGACTTATCAAATTTATACTTGTCGCCTCCTGGCCTGGCACTTGGCATTAATAGGATAGGGCAAGGACTGGTCAGCTCATTGTCAGGATGATGTGACTGAGTGGGATATTGGGTCATGGTACCGGCGTCCTGATTTCCCAGTGGGTCAGTACTATAAATGTTGCCATGAGTGTGCACTGTTACAAGTCGGTACCCATCCTGATATGACCTTAGATGTTGCTAGGTCATAAACTAACAACAAACAAACAGTGTGCCACAGCTGGTCCTCTGCTCACTCAAACTGGAACGCGACCAGACTGCACAGCTGAGGGTATAATTAATGCCTTACGTTATTGGAATGAGTGGTTAGCGCTGGAGATTACCAGAGCGTGACGTCACTGCGACAAAGAGCATCCACTGCGGAACAAGCGGCATTCATTGTGGCCGCCTTGCTTCGCCTGCGATAGGTCCTGATATGACCTGAGATGTTGCTAGGACGTACACCAACAACAAAACAAACACGCTATCCTAGAGTGTGCTGAACATGGCCTCCTGCCACCATATAATAATGGAGAAGCACAATCTGTCTCCTTTCTGGCTTCCTTTCCGGTTGGTTGGTTGTTGGAGTTTTACATCCTTGCAACATTTAAGGTCATATCAGTATGGGTACTGACTGGTGACTGTGTACTCATGGCAACTTCATAGCACTGCCCACTGGGAAATCAGGCCGCCGACACCATGACCCAATATCACACTCAGTCACATTATCCTGACACTGAGCTAACCAGTCCTTGCCCTATCCTATTAATTAATTCTGAGCGCCAGGCTAGGAAGCGACAAGTATCAATTTTAAAGTCATTGGTTTGACTCGTCTCGGAACCGAACTCCCGATCTCTGGCACGCGAGGCCTGCGCTCTACCGATTCAGTCACATTGTTGTCATTCTGTCTTCCAATCTGTCAGTAAATTATTCGCTGTCATATTAAAGTTGCATAATCCGATGGTTTTGAGTTTCTGTCATGTGCCTGAGATAAATACATCAGGTCGTCAGCCAATGACCGTTAAGTCACAAACCCCCCCACAAAGTTAAGTCATCAGGTTGATGTTATTATCAACCTTACTTTAGTTTGAAGTTACTTTTATTTTAAATGGATATCTTTGCGATATTTGAAGTTGAACCATGCACAATTAATTTTGGTAAGCATGCCAAAACTCTGACACCATAGGCTTCTAGAGGAACATGTTCCATTCACTTGCCTCAGCATTCCCTTCTGTGTGGCGACAAATGTTTAATAAGTGCACTAGTATCTAAGTTGGATCTGTAGAATCAAATCTAGATAATTGTTTTAGTTTTGAAAATGTAATGTTTTCATCAGACTATGCAGCTTTAATTAATTATTTTGTACTGTGTGAACATTGTAAAGTTTGAATTACCAACAAAACTTATGGATAACCGGGTGCTACCCACGAGGGCTACTATTTAGGCTTGTCATGATGTAAAGGCATGTTCAAGGTAACAGGGTAAAGCGCCCCGTCAGTCAATCAATACACAGCGTCCGGGGCCTAACTGGGGTCTTCAGGAGAAACTCCAAGGAGCCTCGTAAAGAACGCCTCTCGGAAGAGATTAATTCCATCCTAGAAATAAGACAGAACGGAAAGGCGGACAGACATTCTACTTTACTCGCTGGTATGTTAGGAGCAGTCTTGTGCTTTTCACAGCAGAGACCTGCTCTGTTACATGTGTGACGACACCGGAGCTTTGTAACTTGGTTTCAATGTATTCATTCCTGTTGGCACTATCTCAAATCGTGAACTGTTTGAACACAGGGCCAGATGGCAATTACAGGTAGTGGACTGTTACAGCACAGGACCAGATGGCAATTAAAGGTGGTGAACTGTTACAACACAGGGCCAGATGGCAATTACATGTAGTGGAATGTTACATCACAGGACCAGGTGGCAATTAAAGGTGGTGAACTGTTACAACACAGGGTCAGATGGCAATTAAAGGTAGTGACTGTTGCAGCAGACGGCCAGATGGCAAGTAGATATAGTGAACTGTTACATCATAGGGCCAGATGGCAATTAAAGGTAGTGACTGTTGCAACACACGGCCAGATGGCAAGTAGATATAGTGAACTGTTACATCATAGGGCCAGGTGGCAATTAAAGGTAGTGACTGTTGCAACACACGGCCAGATGGCAAGTAGATATAGTGAACTGTTACATCATAGGGCCAGATGGCAATTAATGGTAGTGACTGTTGCAACACACGGCCAGATGGCAAGTAGATATAGTGAACTGTTACATCATAGGGCCAGATAGCAAATACAGGTAGAGGAATGTTGCAGAACAGGGCCAGATGGCAATTAAAGGTAGTGCACTGTTAGATCACAGGATCAGATGACAATTAAAGGTAGTGGACTGTTACCAGGTTACATCACAGGGCCAGATGGCAATTGAATGTAGTTGACCATTACATCACAATGCCAGATGGCAATTAAAGTTAGTGATAAGTGCACTAGTACCTAAGTTGGATATGTAAGATTTAATCTGGGTAAGCGCTTTGGTTTGTTTTCATCTGATTATACCGCTGTAATCTACAGTTCACAAATCAATCAGCAGCTGCCACGATGCTCCAACCCTGCCGCTGTTCACAGCATTAAGGGATGTTTGTTTGTTGGAGTTTTCTGTCCTGGCAACATCTATGGTCATATCAGGACGGGAACCGACTTGTGACAGTGCACACTCATGGCGACTTTATAGTGCTGCCCCACTGGGAGACCAGATCGCCATCACCATGAACCACCCAATCACATTATCGTGATGCTGAGGTAACCAGTCCTTGCCCTACTCTAATAATGCTGAGCGCCAGGCTAGAAAGCGTCAAATGTAAATTTTGTAAGTCATTGCGTTAACTGGACCCAGATTCCAACTCGCGACCTTCCGCACGCCAGGCCTGTGCTCTACCGATTCGGCCACCATCCGGTAGCAGTACAGTAGGGAGGCGGTTGTGTGCTACTTGAGTTATAGATTTAGGTGCGGTTAACTCTGTTAGGGAATGCTCGACGTGCATGCAAAGGGCGGTGTGCGCACGCTCATCGACCGACGCGCCTGCCACCTGCCACCTGCCACCTGCACCAGACGGGATGATTGAATGAGTTGAGCATCCGTCTCCTGTTTTGGGAGATCGGGGGATCCGAACCCGTGGGTTTGTCGCTTCGAACCCTGGTCGAGTCAAACCAATGACTTAAACATTGATACTTGTCGCGTCCTATCCACGCGCTTGGCATTAGTAGGATAGGACAAGGACTGCTTGGCACAGTATCAGGATACTGTGACTGAGTGGGATATCAGGTCATGGTGATTGTGGCCTGGTCTCCCAGTGGGGCAGCACCATAAAATCGCCATTAGTGCCCGTCATGATATGACTTTAGATGTGGCTAGGACGTACAACAACAAACACACAAACCTGCAACCTGCCACTGTGGATGCGGCTTGTGTGACAAAGCCGCTCTTGAGGCACCGCCCTCAGTTTGACTTGGGCGTGGTGGGCGTGGTGCGCGCTATGATGTCCCACCTTGCCTAGAGCACAGTGGGGAAGCAATCGATGTGGTGGCCAAATCAGTAGAGCGCAGACTTCCCTTGCGGAAGGTCGGGATTCGAGAGTCGAGAATCTCAGCTGAGCCAAACTAATGACTTAAATAATTGATACTTGTCGCTATCTAGCCTGGCGCTTGACATTACTAGGAGAGGGCAAGGACTGGTTAGCTCCGTATCAGGGTAATGTGATCGAATGGGGTATTGGGTCATGTTGTTGGCAGCCTGGTCTCCCAGTGTGGCAGCACTATAAATAAAGCTGCCTTGAGTATGCACTGGCACAAGTCGGTACCCATCCTGATATGACCATAGATGTTGCCAGGACGTAAATTTCCAAAAATAAAAACGGTGGAGAAGGAGGTGGCGGCTTTAAGACATAAAATACAGAGCGGTTTCTGCTGGGGAATACCGCGTCTGTTTTCGACAGTTTGCATGCAGTTCGTGTCATTCATACGTCTTGTCTATAGGGTGGGTGTGTAGCTGTGTACATTTGTAGCTACATCATACTGCTCTCGGTTCTTTCAACCCACGCCCCCTCTGAGTGGCGGGGCGGGGCGGGGCGGGGCGGGGCGGGGGGTTCTTCAAGGCCTCAGGGCGCCCCCTACTGGAGGCACTGATCGGTGACACGTGACACAGGTGTGCACTGCAGATATAGTCGTCATCCTGACGACAGCCGTCCCTGTGTCAGAGAGCTAGATGAGAGGGACAACTCCCGCGAAAATCGGTAACACAGGCTACAGTGGCGCTCCTGGCGGTTATTGTTGAACAAACTTTGAGTTTGATGGTATGTGCAGTGCAAAACATTAGTTTTATTCAAAATTAATAGAAATGCAGAAGCCTAACCTTATCAATTTAATATAATCCTTTTGGTAAACATGTTTTCTATATGTGTTCCAAGCGGTTTGTGTCTAGGTCCTGTAGTTTTAGAGATATTTCACTTTTTCTGTATGAAGATTGCTCACCGCCATTGACAATGCCTTGAGTTTGCCGTACGGGTAGTGCAAAACGTGTATTTTATTCAAAATTAATAGAAATACAGAACCCTAGCCATATGAAATTAATATACTCTCATCGTTAAATATGTTTTCTATATGTGTTCCAAACAGTTTGTTTCTATGTGGTGTAGTTTTAGAGTTATTTCACTTTTTCTGTATGAAGATTGCACAAGACCATTGACAATGCCTTTGAGTTTGCTGGTACACGTAAACTGTTCAACAACCACCACTTGGAGCTCCACAGTCGGCAGCTGTTACACGGTCTAGTATGACAGTTATCCCTCTCATCTATATACACGCTCTCTGCCTGTGTGCACGACTCTTGTATTGACCGCAGCTCCTTGTGCTTGTATTGTAGCAGTACGACAACCCCTCGGTTGTGTTGTACCACTACTAACACTCCTCTGAGCTTGTATTGTACCACTACTACAACCCGTCTGTAATATTGTTCCACTACTACCACTCATGTGGGCTTGTATTGTAGCGGTGCTACACACCTTCTGTAGCTGTATTGTATCACTGCTATAACCCCAATGTAGTTGTATTGAACCACTACTACCCCTCAGCTGTGCTTGTATTGTATCACTATTACAACCCCAAATGCAGTTGTATTGTACCACTACCACCACTCATCTGTGCTTGTATTGTACCACTATTACAACCCCAATGTAGTTGTATTGTACCACTACTACCACTCCTCTGTTGTTGTATTGCACCTGAACTAAAATGCTTCTGTTGTATGATGCAACTACCACCACTTCGCTATAGTTGTGTTATACCACTACTCCCACTCCTATCGTTGTATTGTACCACTAGTCCCACTCCTATCGTTGTATTGTACCACTACTCCCACTCATATCGTTGTATTGTACCACTACTCCCACTCCTATCGTTGTATTGTACCACTACTCCAGCTCATATCGTTGTATTGTACCACTACTCCCACTCCTATCATTGTATTGTACCACTACTCCCACTCCTATCGTTGTATTGTACCACTACTCCCACTCCTATCGTTGTATTGTACCACTACTCTAGCTCCTGTCATTGTATTGTAACACTACTCCCACTCCTATCATTGTATTGTACCACTACTCCCACTCCTATCGTTGTATTGTACAACTACTCCCACTCTTATCGTTGTATTGTACCACTACTACCACTCCTATCGTTGTATTGTACCACTACTACCACTCCTATCGTTGCATTGTACCACTACTCCCACTCCTATCGTTGTATTGTACCACTACTCCCACTCCTATCGTTGTATTGTACCCTCCTGTCACTACCACTACATGACAGCCTGTGTAGGTGTATTTACTACCTTATAACCCTGTGGTATGCAGGTATTGCAATGCCTCAGGGAGTTTGACGCCCCTGCCCTGCAGAGTTGTAAACCACTGCCTTGTGGTACAGGTTCTTGACAACCGAAGGCTAAGGGAGCAAACCCTGAACAAAAATCCATGTCACTCTGGCAGCATCAAGGGCGGTTGATGTATGGAACTCCCAACATCCACTGCAGGGACAAATAGTTTTGCGCCTGTCTGGACATGTTCTTGCCGGTGTGAAACCTCTATTTGTTCCCCGAGAGAGTGCTGCTGGTAACTTGCAAAAGCCAGCAGTACTTCAACACTTTTGCAGGGAGCTTTCATGAAATGTACCTCTACAAGAACCATAGAGGAGGATAGCATGGTTCATGGAAACAAGCTGACCTCTGTTCCAGAATTCACCTACCTCGGAAGCACTCTATCAAGTGATGGATGCATTGATGCTGAAATACAGAGGACAATGGCCAAGGCTAGTGCATCTTTCGGCCAACTACACCAGAGACTCTGGAACAACCACCATGTGTCCATGCGGGTCAAAGGCAAGATCTACCACGCAATCGTGCTATCCACCCTACTATACGGAGCCGAGGCCTGGACAGTGTACAGACGACAGGTGAAAATGCTGCATGCCTTCATGATGCGACATCTGCATTCAATCATGTGGCTAAACTGGAAGGACAAAGTAAGGAAATACTCGAACGGAAGGGGCTGGCATCTATGGAAGATCTTTGGATCAAAAAGAATCTCCGGTGGACTGGACACCTCATGAGGATATTATCAGACAGGCTACCAAAGCAGATCCTCTACTCTCAACTGTCTTCTGATTTCAGAAAGAGAGGGCGCCCTCATCTCCGGTTCAAGGATACCATCAAGAGAAACCTGAAGCTGAGAGACATTAAGACCGACTCATGGACATCACTCTCACAGCAGAGAGCTAAATGGAGAGTGGCAGTCAAGTAATGAAAGCAGTCTTTGTCACATTGCGACCGACAGCATAATGATGATGATGATGATAACCCAGCCTGTCTACTGTCTGCCTGTAGGCTGTTGTCACTACCATTACATGACAGCCTGTGTAGGTGTATGTACTACCTGTATAACCCAACATGTGTGTTGTAGAAATGATTTTTTCTGTGCTGTTTTATTTTCACCGAATACAAATACATTATGTGAATATAAATAACAAAGGTGATCACATATTTCCTATCGGTCTATTCTTATACGCCGCTATCATGTCGGCCACGTTCTATTTCACTACACCTGTCCCGTTCCGACTATCTGTACCACTGCCGCTACCTGGAGGACTTCCTGTTGACTAACCACCGCTACACATTCTCAGTATTGGTTTGTTTGTTTGTTGGCGTTTTACATCTTGGTAACATCTAAAGTCACATCAGGACGGGTACCGATTTGTGACAGTGCCCACTCATGGCGGCTTTATAGTGCTGCCCCACTGGAAGACCAGGCCACCAGGACCAGGACCTGATATTTCACTCAGTCACATTATCCTGACACTGAGCCACCCAGTCCTCATCCTATCCTAAGAATGCCGAGCGCCTGGCTAGGAAGTAACAAGTATACATTGTGTAACTCATCTGGTGTGTGATATTGGTGCGTGAAGTCTAATGTGTATGTTAACACGATACATGATAACTGCTTTCACAAACCTAGTACCCGATTCCTGATACCAGTTCCCAGTTGCTACTGCCTGAACTCTGATGTCTATGTTAACATGATACATGATAACTGCTTTCAGAAACCTAGTACATGATGCCTGATACCAGTTCCCAGTTGCTAGTGTGTGAAGTCTGATGTGTATATTAACACGATACATGATAACTGCTTTCACAAACCTAGTCCACGATGCCTGATACCAGTTCCCAGTTGCTACTGCCTGAACTCTGATGTCTATTTTAACACGATACATGATAACTGCTTTCAGAAACCTAGTACATGATGCCTGATACCAGTTCCCAGTTGATAGTGCCTGAAGTTTGATGCCTGATGTCTGGTGGGGGAGGGTGTGTGGTTGGAGGGGAGGTGAGACTGTTGCCAGCTCTAGCCTCCCCCCCCCCCACCCCCCTAGGCACCTGCTGAATAAGGCTCGTATTCCGAGACTGCTTCTGCCTCCGCTTGCATCAAAGTGGTCACTAATAAACACACACGTTATGACGCACTTGGGCAACGCCCAGGGGGGTAAAAAACAGTTGTTATAATTACTTCTATAATATGGCGCAGAGTGTGGTGAAAGTCTCAGGATGTCACACCCATCACCCGCTCACACCCACGCGGTGCAAGCCTCAGGAAGCCACACACCCATCACCCGCTGACACCCACGCGGTGCAAGCCTCAGGAAGCCACACACCCAGTGCATCGGCTCAGACCCACATGGTGCACACCCAGCACCACCAGGTGCACCCGCTCACCCCGACGAGGTGCAAGCCTCAGGAAGCCACACACTCAGCACCACCAGGAGCACTCGCTGATACCCACGAGGTGCAAGCCTCAGGAAGCCACACAACCAGTGCATCGACTCAGACCCACGTGGTGCAATCCTCAGAAGCTACACCCAGCACCACCAGGTGCACCGGCTCACATCCACGTGGTGCAAGCCTCAGGAAGCCACACACTCAGCACCACCAGGAGCACCCGCTGATACCCACGATGTGCAAGCCTCAGGAAGCCACACACCCAGTGCATCGGCTCAGACCCACGTGGTGCAAGCCTCAGAAGCCACACCCAGCACCACCAGGTGCACCCGCTCACCCCGACGAGGTGCAAGCCTCAGGAACCCACACACCCAGCACCACCAGGAGCACCCGCTGATACCCACGAGGTGAAAGCCTCAGGAAGCCACACACCCAGTGCATTGGCTCAGACCCACTTGGTGCAATCCTCAGAAGCCACACCCAGCACCACCAGGTGCACCCGCTCACCCCGACGAGGTGCAAGCCTCAGGAAGCCACACACCCAGCACCACCAGAAGCACCCGCTGATACCATAGTGGTGCAAGCCTCAGGAAGCCACACACCTAGTTTACCCGCACACACACGTGGTGCAAGCCTCAGGAAGCCACACACCCAGTACTAGGTGAACCAGGTGCACCCGCTCACACCCAGGTGCCAACTATATACTGAACGCGGGGGTAGGTTTGAAACCGACTAGGATGCTGAAACTGCTCGCTGACTGGGTACTGGTTTCCCGCAGCCTCCGATTACAGTGGGTGATGGGACCAGACGGGATGGACGAATGAGTTGAGTGTCCGTCTACCGTTTTGGTAGAGATAGTCCGTCAGAGTGTCCGTCAGCCGTTTTGGTGGGATTCGAACCTATGGGTTCGAACCCTGGTCTAGTAAACCAATGACTTTAAGAAATTATACTTGTCGCTTCCTAGCCAGGCATTCGGCATTATTAGGATAGGGTAAGGACCGGTTGATTCAGTGTCAGGATAATGTGACTGAGTGAGGTATCAGCTCATGGTGCTGGTCGCCTGGTCTCCCAGTGGGGCAGCACTATTAAGTCGCCATGAGTGCGCACTGTCTCAAGTCAGTATCTTCCCTGATATGACCTTAGATGTTGCCAGGACGTAAAACTCCAACAATCAACCAACCAACAGTGGGTGATGGCATTTTGCCCCGTGTTGGCAACAAGGGCAATATTCCTGGCTTAATAAAAGAATAATAGAAGAATGTCATAATGTATGCATTGTGTGTCTAGTTGCCACTTTCTCACTGTGCGTTCTCTACTTGTATAAACTCTGCCAATCACTTACATCAGCGTTGTGTGTCTAGTTGCCACTTTCTCACTGTATGTTCTCTACTTGTGTAAACTCTGCCAGTCACTTACATCAGCGTTGTGTGTCTAGTTGCCACTTTCTCACTGTGTGTTCTCTACTTGTATAAACTCTGGCCATCACTTACATCAGCATTGTGTGTCTAGTTGCCACTTTCTCACTGTGCGTTCTCAACTTGTATAAACTCTGCCAATCACTTACATCAGCATTGTGTGTCTGGTTGCCACTTTCTCACTGCACATTTTCTACTTGTATAAACTCTGCCCATCACTTACATCAGCGTTGTGTGTCTAGTTGCCACTTTCTCGCTATGTGTTCTCTACTTGTATAAACTCTGCCCATCACTTACATCAGCGTTGTGTGTCTAGTTGCCACTTTCTCACTGTGTGTTCTCTACTTGTATAAACTCTGCCCATCACTTACATCAGCGTTGTCTGTCTAGTTGCCACTTTCTCACTGTGCGTTCTCTACTTGTATAAACCCTGCCCATCATATACATCAGCGTTGTGTGTCTAGTTGCCACTTTCTCACTGTGTGTTCTCTACTTGTATAAACTCTGCCGATCACTTACATTAGCGTTGTCTGTCTAGTTGCCACTTTCTCACTATGTGTTCTCTACTTGTATAAACTCTGTCCATCACTTACATCAGCGTTGTGTGTCTAGTTGCCACTTTCTCACTATGAGTTCTCTACTTGTATAAACTCTGCCAATCACTTACATCAGCGTTGTGTGTCTAGTTGCCACTTTCTCACTGTGTGTTCTCTACTTCTATAAACTCTGCCCATCACTTACATCAGCGTTGTGTGTCTAGTTGCCACTTTCTCACTGTGTGTTCTCTACTTGTATAAACTCTGCGCATCACTTACGTCAGCGTTGTGTGTCTAGTTGCCACTTTTTCTCACTGTGTGTTCTCTACTTGTATAAACTCTGCCAATCCCTTACATCCGCATTGTGTGTCTAGTTGCCACATTCTCACTGTGTGTTCTCTACTTGTATAAATTCTGCCAATCACTTACATCAGCGTTGTGTGTCTAGTTGCCACTTTCTCACTGTGTGTTCTCTACTTGTATAAATTCTGCCAATCACTTACATCAGCGTTGTGTGTCTAGTTGCCACTTTCTCACTGTGTGTTCTCTACTTGTTTAAACTCTGCCAATCACTTACATCAGCGTTGTGTGTCTAGTTGCCACTTTCTCACTGTGTGTTCACTACTTGTATAAACTCTGCCAATCACTTACATCAGTGTTGTCTGTCTAGTTGCCACTTTCTCACTGTGTGTTCTCTACTTGTATAAATTCTGCCAATCACTTACATCAGCGTTGTGTGTCTAGTTGCCACTTTCTCACTGTGTGTTCTCTACTTGTATAAATTCTGCCAATCACTTACATCAAGCGTTGTCTGTCTAGTTGCAACTTTCTCACTGTGTGTTCTCTACTTGCAGGTACGTATACTCACCCCTGATGTCAGACAGGTGTCACTATGAAGACAGGTAGGTGTGGTACACAGTTCACGGCTCCCCCCCCCTACCCAGCCCTACCTGCTGTCACGTGCAGGGCAGCTAGTGGTGCCTGCTGAAGCCAGCAGGGTTTGTTCAGTTGGTTTGCCACAGACGCTACCTCTGTGTGCACCCTCGGTTTATAATTTATCCACAGTGATCCAATGTAAGTATGTTGGATTTAGAATGCATCAATGGAACATACATACCGATGGAAAGAGCTTCCATCAAACTTAAACATGGTAGCCATATAACTTTTCTAAAGTAAATATCCAGAACGCTATATTTTATAGTGGTCTTGGTGCCATATTACCTACTGGCCTGGGTTCCATATTACCTAGTGGCCTGTGTTACATATGACCTAGTGATCTGGGTTTCATATTATTTAGTGACCTGGGTGGCATATTATCTAGAGGCTGGATGCCATATCTAGTGACCTGGGTGCCATATTATCTAGTGGCCTGTGTTCCATTTTACCTAGTGGCCTGGATATCCTAATCTAGTTGCATGGGTGCCATATTATCTAGTGGCCTGTGTTCCATATTATCTAGTGGCATGAGTGCCATAGTATCTAGTGGCCTGTGTTCTATATTATCTAGTGGCATGAGTGCAATATTATCTAGTGGCCTGTGTTCTATATTATCTAGTTGCATGGGTGCCATATTATCTAGTGGCCTGTGTTCCATATTATCTAGTGGCATGAGTGCCATATTATCTAGTGGCCTATGTTCCATATTATCTAGTGGCCTGTGTTCCATATTATCTCGTGTCCTGAGTTCCATATTATCTAGTGGCCTGAATTCCATTATTATCTATGCCAATCTGTTAATAATTATACAATGGCGGCACTAGTCCTTGCACAGAGGCTGAATCAAACCGAAAGGTTTCATTCTTGTTATTGTCTGCAAGTTTGAGCAAACCACTTTCACCTTAGTGACGTTGGGGAAAGAAATAAAAAGTTTGTGTTTGGCAATGTGGGGAAATTTGTTTCTATTAAAAGCGCATTGATTGAGTTAGGTTACGCCCATACGTGAAGGCGGGCGGTTCATCAACGATTCGTCGCTGAATATCACATCGCAGCTTAACTGATGCACAAACGTGTTCTTTACTTGATATATATAAATAAAATAGCCCGTTTTGTGATTTTATTCTTTGAAATATTTAAAAGCCATTAAGAAGTGATGCTGCCTATTGTGTTGTAATTTTCGCAGAAATAACCATTCCTATAGGTCTAAGCCTGAGTGAATTCCATCCCTTCATTCTGGTTAAATTCTCGTTATTGTATCCCTCACGCCCTAATAAATAAAATCTGGTAAATTGGAACATTCCTGTGCACCTTTGTTCCTGTGAGATATTTTCTCATGGATGTTATGAATCTCTACAAAGCCGAGCCCGTCAGGAAATGTCAGTGAAGAATTGATGAGATTGTCATGGGATCGGGTGCTATATAAATGTTTTATTATTATTATTGTCTCTTTCACAAATATCACTCGGCTTTACCGAGTGCTCCGACTTTGCTGAATCGACACCAGACCTACGACACACCTTGGTGCCCACAAGAATATAGAGTTTGTCTCACACGCCAATATTCGTCTGTTGGGAATTTGTTCTCTACAAGAAACACACTCTTACGTCTAATAGTGAGTAGGACATGTAAAACAGCCCCCCACGAGTGGACTGTGGCAGTTATTGCTGCCATTCAGGGTGAGTAGGATATCTACAGTAGCCCCCCGCTAGTGGCCTGTGGCAGTTATTGCTGGCATGCACTGTGAGTAGGACATGTACCATAGCCCCCCACCAGTGGCCTGTGGCAGTTATTGTTGGCATGCACTGTGAGTAGGACATGTACCATAGCCACCCACCAGTGGCCTGTGGCAGTTATTACTGGCATTCAGTGTGAGTAGGACATGTACCGTAGCCCCCCCGCTAGTGGACAGTGGCAGTTCTTGCTGGCATGCACTGTGAGTAGGACATGTACCGTAGCCCCCCGCTAGTGGCCTGTGGCAGTTATTACTGGCATACACTGTGAGTAGGACATGTACCGTAGCCCCCCTCCAGTGGCCTGTTGCAGTTAGTACTGGCATGCTCTGTGAGTAGGACATGTACCGTAGCCCCCTGCTAGTCGACTGTAGCAGTTATTGCTGGCATTCAGTGTGAGTAGGACATGTACCGTAGCCCCCCGCTAGTGGCATGTGGCAGTTATTGCTGGCATGCCCTGTGAGTAGGACATGTAGAACAGCCTCGTCCCCCTTCCTGATAGTGGCCTGTGGCAGTTATTGGGGGCGTGCAGTGTGAGAAGGACATGTACAGCAGCCCACCCCCCCCCCTGCCAGTCGCCTGTGGCAGTTATTGCTGGCATTCACTGTGAGTAGGACATGTACAGCAGCCCCCCCCCCCTCTGCCAGTGGCCTGTGGCAGTTGTTGTTGGCATGCACTGTGAGTAGGACATGTACAGCAGCCCCGCCCCCCAGCCAGTGGCTTAGGGCAGTTGTTGTTGGCATGCACTGTGAGTAGGACATGTACAGCAGCCCTGCCCCCCCCCCCCCCCCCCTGCCAGTGGCCTGTGCATTATTGCGGCGTGTACTGTGATAGGACATGTACAAGCCAGCCCCGCCCCCCCCCCCCTGCCAATGGCCTGTGGCAGTTATTGCTGGCATGCACTGTGAGTAGGACATGTAGAACAGCCCTGTCCCCCTTCCTGATAGTGGCCTGTGGCAGTTATTGCGGGCGTGCAGTGTGAGTAGGACATGTACAGCAGCCCCCCCCCCCCCCCACCCACCCCGTGCGAGTGGCCTGTGGCAGTTGTTGCTGACCGGGCATGGTGGCCGAAACGGTAGAGCACAGGCCTCGCGTCCGGAAGATCGTGAGTTCGGTTCCCGGTCGAGTCAAACGAATGACATAAAAACTTATACTTGTCGCTTCCTAGCCTGGTGCTCGGCATTATTAGGATAGGGCAAGGGCTGGTTATCTCGGTGTCAGGATAATGTGACTGAGTGGGATATCAGGTCATGGTGCCGGTGGCCTGATTTCCCAGTGGGGCAGCACTATAAAATCGCCATGAGTGTGTACTGTCACAAGTCGGTACCCATCCTGATATGACCTTAGATGTTGCTAGGATGTAAAACAACAACAAACAAACAAACAGTTGCTGCTGGCATGCACTGTGAGTAGGACATGTACAGTAGCCCCGTCCCCCTCCCTCCTTTAATTTGTTGCTGTTCCTCTGTTATCTCCAGTCAACCATATACGATGACAGAGACAGCCCAGGTAAAAATGTAAAATTTAAGACCTAAATGCACTGGGATTGGTCCCACTGCTTCACTGGTCACAGATGGTCCAGTGTATTATTAACAACCCCACCCCAACAACATAATTCATAAACTCACATAACTAGCTACGTTAGAGTTACACTAGACTTTTCCTAACAAACCAACATTTATATACCGCTGGCCTAACTGCAACTGAACATTCAAACTTAGTACAAATTTACCAACTGAATACAGAAGATAACTTCTGCTTACATTCTAAATACTATGTAAATACTCACATTGATCTGACTGATATTGATCTGGTTATATGACACTACTGTACCATATTGTTATGGAACTTTTGGGTTTAAGAATTTCATTGTGTTACATGGTGCAAATTGTCTATTCAACAAGTATTGTACACCTTATTCTATATACCTTTTGTGTAAATAACCCTGAATTGAAAAATGGCTGGAAGACCAGTGCTTCGGCACTGACAAAAGACTTATTCAGCAGAATAAACATATTTACAAAAAAAAAAAAAAATAGTGGCCTGTGGCAGTTATTGCGGGCATGCAGTTTGAGTATGACATGTACATCAGCCCCGCCCCCCTCTTGCTAGTGGCCTGTGGCAGTTGTTGCTGGCATGACATTGCCAATTTGCCATGTAGGTAGCGGCATGGTAAGCCGAGAGCTGCTCTGTCGCTGTTATCAGTGTCTGTGTGTGGGGGGGGGGGAGGCTATGAGCACACACGCGTACATTAATTAGCCTTTCTGTCAGCTGGAAGAAGTGTTGATTGGACTGCTGTTTGTGTGCCTCTGTGGTGTGTTTACAGCGTGCTGCCTAAAGGTAACATTCCATTCACGCAGTATGCGACATCTAGCATGCAGCATAGATATCGAAGCGATTTTCGGTCTTTCTTTCTACAAATGTGTGAAGGAAAGTCAAAGTTACTGTTCTTTCCTATGGCAAATGGGGGAGCATTTGCATTTGGATTCCTATGGCTGTCAGACCTCGCCGGATTGAGTGTAATGGACAGGATTGTTTAGTCCGGTGGTGAGAAGTATCAAAATGTATTAAAATCTGTCAAAATGTTGCCCTATCGGGTAAATGGCCGCTGGATGAACGTACATGAAATGGACAGGAAACGGACATGAACGGATAGCCAATGGACGAAACAAAATCAAACTGGACAAAAAGTGTAGACGTCAGTCTGGCGGCATCCGTTCCTAGCTTTGTCCATGTCCAAAACTTGTACGGACACAAACCAGACATTGTTTGTTTTCTCACCGTTTCCCCCAATCCAGTGAGGTGTGACAGGGCCTAACGGTCAGATCGACAAAGCGTCTCCCCGAGGCCCGATCCGGCATGTAAGAATAGTCAGCCAGAATTGGTTTTAATGTGGTTAGAATAACCATGGTAACCGTTTTGTCAACTGTGGGAGGAAAATACTGAGTCCATTCTCTGGTACCTGGTATTTATTTAGTTTCTAAACAAATTTAAAGAACAATATAAAAAAAGAAGAAATTGGTTGGTTGTTGGAGTTTTACATCCTGGAAACATCTAAGGTTATATCAGGACGGGTACCGACTTGTGACCGTGCACACTCATGGCGACTTTATAGTGCTTCCCCCACTGAGAGACCAGGCTGCCAGCACCACGACCTGATATGTATCCCACTCAGTCACATTATCCTGACACTAAGCTAACCAGTCTTTGTCCCATCCAAGTGTAATACCGAGCGCCAGCCTAGGTAGCGGCAAGTATAACATGTTGTAAGTGTTTTGACTCGGTGGGGATGATTCGAACTTCTGGCCTTCTGCATGGGGAAGCCAGCGCTGTACCGATTAGGCGAGCACGTCCGGTGGGGTGGTGTGAGGAGGCTGCCCTGCCTCTGCTTTTGTCTGCTGCTGACCAAAGGCATGCGTTGTTGTTCAGCTGTGGATTGTGAGTGTGTAACCATCGAGCCTGTGAAGGTGAAGGTCATCTTCGTTATCTGTATAGTCGCCCCGTGTGTGGCAGTCAGCGGAAATCAGGTGTCAGGCACAGCGTCCCGCCCCGCCTCGTGTATGTCCCCACAGTTAAGATTGGGTGGTTGTTGGGAGTTTTACATCCTGGAAACATCTAAGGGCATATCAGGACGGGACCCGATTTGTTTGTGACAGTGTGCACCTATGGTGACTTTATAGTGCTTCCCCACTGGGAAATCATGCCGCCGGCACCATGACCCGATATATATATCCCACTCAGTTACATTATCCTGACATTGAGCTAACCAGTCCTTGCCCTATCACATTAATGCCAGGCGTCAGGCTAGGAAGTGATGAGTATCAATTTTATAAGTCACTGGTTTCACTCGACCGGGAACCAAACTCCCGATCTCCCACACGCGAGGCTGCGCTCTACCGCTTCGGTCACCATGTCCGGTATTCCAAAGTTGATGATTGTTAATTGTGTCTAAAGGTTATTCCCAAAATGGTGCTTGTTAATTGTATTTGTAGACTGAGGCCTATTTCGGACAAGTTTGTCACGTACGGCTATTGACGGAGACACTTAGTTACGGTGACTGCCGGCGGTTGGCGCTACTTGACCTTTCCCAGCTTTCGCTCTTATATCTAGTCTTGCTCAAATTAGTTATTAAAACAATAGAATACTGGAAGCAGCGAACACGGCAAAATGAACGCTCCATTAAATCCGAGTCACTGACTCACATTATCGAGTCACTGAGTCACATTATCCTTACACTGACCAGTCCTTGCCCTATCCTAGTAATGCCAAGCACCAGGCTAGGAAGCAACAAGTATCAAGTTTGTAAGTTATTGGTTTGACTCGACTGGGAACCGAACTCCCGATCTCCCACACATGAGGCCCGTGCCCTATGAAGGGACACGTATCAAAGTTTAAGTCATTCGTTTGACTCGACCAGGGTTGGAACCCATGAGTTGGAACCCCATGATGTACCAAAACTGGAGATGGACGCTCAACTGATTCGGCCATTGCGTCTGTTCGGGACTGAGGAGTGACCGGACAATAATGGTGTTTCGCACTGCCGAGTGTCCGACGTCGTGCTCTGGCTTGTTGTGTGTTGGCCGCAGCGTGAGGTGTGTGTGTGTGTGTTTGTATATATATGTGTGTATGTATGTGGGAGTGTGTATGTGTGTATCTGTGTGAGTATGTATGTGTGTGGGTGTGTGTATGGTGTGTAGGTGTGTACGTATGTGTGTATGTCTGTATATGTGTGAATGTGTGTGTGTGTATGTTTGTGGGTGTGTATGTGTGTGTATGTGTGTCTGGCGTATATGTGTGTATGCGTGTGTGAATGTTTGTGTGTATGGAGGGTCAAGAGCGGTGGACGGGGAAGGTGCAGGTGAAGGGGGCAGGAGGAGGTAGAGGGGGCAGGAGGAGGTGGAGGAGAGCAGAGCGAGGTGAAGGGGACATGGGGAGATAGAGGGGCAGGAGGAGATAGAGGAGCAGGAGGAGGTGAAGGGGACAGGAGGAGATAGAGGGGCAGGGGGAGGTGAAGGGAGAAGGAGGAGATAGAGGGGCAGGAGGAGATAGACGAGCAGGGGGAGGTGAAGGGGGCAGGAGGAGATAGAGGAGCAGGGGAGGTGAGGGGGCATGAGGAGATAGAGGGGCAGGGGAGGTGAGGAGGCATGAGGAGATAGATGGGCAGGGGCAGGTGGGGATGGGAGAAATAGACAACCTCTGCGGTAATATCAGGGTGGGTATCGGCCTCTCAGAGTGTCCAATCTTGGTGACTTTAAAAAGCTCTTCACTGAGACAAAGTCCCACCGGCAACGTGGTGCGATACCCGACTCAGTCCTATTATCACTGACTCTGGGGCCGCCCCCTCCTTTCCCCCATTCCTGTAATGACAGGCAAGGTAAGCGATAAGTACAAGTTGTTGTTTGTCGAGAGGCCATATATAAAAACGCATGACCTCCCTCTGGGGAAGCGGCCGCCCTCATCAGTGGGCGATCACATACCGCAACAGTCGGCCTCAAGGTCACGGCGCAGTGGACTCAAGGTCATTGCGGTCGTGGTGGGCTGTGTCATTAAGGTCGTGGATGATAGTGTTCATGGGCGTTGGTTCCTTCATGTTGAGTGCAGTGCTGGTGCAGGTTTTGATTGACTGTGTTTGTTAACAATTTGCTAGCGCTGTTCACGTGAGATGCTCACTGAGACCCTTTGAGGGGTATCGACCAGAGGTATCCACACCACAGCATCTGTACACAGAGAGCTCAAGGTGCGTCTTTGGAAAAAGGTGTGGCCTACCGCACTTGAAACCACTGCACATAGGCACACAGCTAATGTAGCACATATAGTGCACACAACACACCCTACTCACTTAGGCACACAGCTAAGGTAGCACATATAGTGCACACATCACACCCAACACACATAGGCACACAGCTAATGTAGCACATATAGTGCACACAGCACACCCATCACACTTAGGCACACAGCTAAGGTAGCACATATAGTGCACACAGCACACCCAACACACATAGGCACACAGCTAATGTAGCACATATAGTGCACACAGCACACCCAACACGCATATGCACACAGCTAATGACCATAAATGCACACAGCATACCCAACACACATAGGCACACATCTAATGTAGTACATATAGTGCACACAGCACACCCAACACACTTAGGCACACAGCTAATGTAGCACATATAGTGCACACAACACACCCTACACACTTAGGCACACAGCTAAGGTAGCACATATAGTGCACACAGCACACCCAACACACATAGGCACACAGCTAATGTAGCACATATAGTGCACACAGCACACCCAACACGCATATGCACACAGCTAATGTCACACATATAATGCACACAGCACACCCAACACACATAGGCACACATCTAATGTAGTACATATAGTGCACACATCACACCCAACACACATAGGCACACAGCTAATGTAGCACATATAGTGCACACAGCACACCCATCACACTTAGGCACACATCTAATGTAGTACATATAGTGCACACAGCACACCCAACACACATATGCACACAGCTAATGTAGCACATATAATGCACACAGCACACCCAACACACTTAGGCACACAGCTAATGTAGCACATATAGTGCACACAGCACACCCAACACGCATATGCACACAGCTAATGGAACACATATAATGCACACAGCACACCCAACACACATAGGCACACAGCTAATGTAGTACATATAGTGCACACAGCACACCCAACACGCATATGCACACAGCTAATGTAGCACATATAGTGCACACAGCACACCCAACACACTTAGGCACACAGCTAATGTAGTACATATAGTGCACACAGCACACCCAACACACATAGGCACACAGCTAATGTAGCACATATAGTGCACACAGCACACCCAACACACTTAGGCACACAGCTAATGTAGCACATATAGTGCACACAGCACACCCAACACGCATATGCACACAGCTAATGGACATATGGCACAACACCCAACACGCATATGCACACAGCTAATGGAACACATATAATGCACACAACACACCCAACACACATAGGCACACAGCTAATGTAGCACATATAGTGCACACAGCACACCCATCACACTTAGGCACACAGCTAATGTAGCACATATAATGCACACAGCACACCCAACACACTTAGGCACACAGCTAATGTAGTACATATAGTGCACACAGACCACTTAGGCACACATAGGCACACAACTAATGTAGCACATATAGTGCACACAGCACACCCAACACACTTAGGCACACAGCTAAGGTAGCACATATAGTGCACAGAGCACACCCAACAGACATATGCACACAGCTAATGTAGTACATATAGTGCACACAGCACACTTAGGCACACATAAGCACACATCTAAGGTAGCACATATAGTGCACACAGCACACCCAACACACATAGGCACACAGCTAATGTAGTACATATAGTGCACACAGCACACCCACCACACTTAGGCACACATCTAATGTAGCACATATAGTGCACACAGCACACCCAACACACATATGCACACAGCTAAGGTAGCACATATAGTGCACACATCACACCCAACACACTTAGGCACATAGCTAATGTAGCACATATAGTGCACACAACACACCCAACACACATAGGCACACAGCTAATGTAGCACATATAGTGCACACAACACACCCAACACACTTAGGCACACAGCTAATGTAGCACATATAGTGCACACATCACACACACCACACTTAGGCACACAGCTAATGTAGCACATATAGTGCACACAGCACACACAACACACATAACACACACAACACACAATATGCAGAGCACACATAGCACACATAGCACATAGCACATAGCACATAACACATAGCTAATGTATCAGACATAGTGCACACATCATGCATAGTGCACCCATAGCCACACACCCTTCACTCATGCCTCACACACCTCACATGCCTCACACACCTCACACACCTCACATGCCTCACATGCCTCACACGCCTCAGATGCCTCACACACCTCACATGCCTCACACACCTCACATGCTTCACACACCTCACACACCTCACATGCCTCACACGCCTCACACACCTCACACACCTCACATGACTCACACGCCTCACATGCCTCACACACCTCACATGCCTCACACGCCTCACTCACCTCAAACGTCTCACACACCTCACATGCCTCACACGCCTCACTCACCTCAAATGTCTCACATGTCTCACACACGTCATCCGCCTCACACCTCACACACCTCACATGCCTCACACGCCTCACACACCTCACACGCCTCACACACCTCACACACCTCACATGCCTCACACGCCTCACTCACCTCACACGTCTCACATGCCTCACATGCATCACATGCCTCATATACCTCACATGCCTCACACACCTCACATGCCTCACACACATCACACACCTCACATGCCTCACACGCATCACATGCCTCACACACCTCACACACCTCACATGCCTAACCCACCTCACATTCCTCACACCTCACATGCCTCACACACCTCACACGCCTCATATGCCTCACACACCTCACACGCCTCACACACCTCATACGCCTCAGATGCCTCACATACCTCACATGTCTCACACACCTCACATGCCTCAGACACCACATGCTTCACACACCTCACACGCCTCACATGCCTCACACACCTCACACGCCTCACACACCTCACAAGCCTCACACCTCACAAGCCTCACATGACTCACACACTTCACATGCCTCAAATGCCTCATATGCATCACATGCCTCACAAACCTCACATGCCTCACACGCCTCACATGCCTTACACGCCGCATATGCCTCACACACCTCATATGCCTCACACACCTCATATGCACCACATGCCTCACACACCTCACATGCCTCACACACATCACACACTTCACATGCCTCACACACCTCATATGCATCACATGCCTCACACACCTCACATGCCTCACACACATCACACACCTCACATGCCTCACACACCTCACACCCTCATACCTTCACACCCTTCACCATTCTCACTCACCTCACACCCGTCACCATTCTCACTGTCCTCCCACCCCTCACACCCCTCATACCCTCACACCCCTCACCATTCTCAGCAGTTCTAATATATATATATATATATTTATTTATATATATATATATATATATATAAAATATATATATATATATATAAAATATATAATATATATATATATTATATATATATATATATAAACACCCATTCATTGTAAGCAGTTATTGCTCAATATGAGCTGTGAAGCCTGAGTGTCTGTGTATTACTTTGGAAGCATTCCAGTGGCCTAGATACCAGACGCGCTGACAGAATCGGTAGAGCGCAGGCCTCCTATGCGGAAGGTTGGGAGTTCAATTTCTGGTCGAGTCAAACCAATGACTCACAAAATTGATACTTGTCACTTCTTAGCCAGGCACTCGGCATTATTAGGATAGGGCAAGGACTGGTTGGCTCAGTGTCAGGATAATGTCACTAAGTGGGAAATCAGGTCATGGTGCTGGTGGCCTGGTATCCCAGTGGAGCAGCACTATAAAAGCATCATGAGTCCACACTGTCACAAATCGATACCAGTCCTGATATGACCTTAGATGTTGCCAGGATGTAAATCTCCGAAAACTAACCGACCAACATACATGGATGCATTGGTACAAACTACTGTATGTAGACCAACATACATGGATGCATTCGTACAAACTACTGTATGTAGACCAACATACATGGATGAATTGGTACAAACTATTGTATGTAGACCAACATACATGGATGCATTGGTACAAACTACTGTATGTAGACCAACATACATGGAGGCATTGGTACAAACTATTGTATGTAGACCAATATACATGGATGCATTGGTACAAACTACTGTATGTAGACCAACATACATGGATGAATTGGTACAAACTATTGTATGTAGACCAACATACATGGATGCATTGGTACAAACTACTGTATGTAGACCAACCTACATGGATGCATTGGTACAAACTACTGTATGTAGACCAACATCCATGGATGAATTGGTACAAACTATTGTATGTAGACCAACATACATGGATGCATTGGTACAAACTACTGCATGTAGACCAACATACATGAATGCATTGGTACAAACTACTGTATCTAGACCAACATACATGGATGCATTGGTAAAAACTACTGTATGTAGACCAACATACATGGATGCATTGGTAAAAACTACTGTATATAGACCGACATACATGGATGCATTGGTACAAACTACTGTATGTAGACCAACATACATGGATGCATTGGTACGAACTACTGTATGTAGACCAACATACATGGATGCATTGGTACAAACTAATGTATGTAGACCAACATACATGGATGCATTGGTACATACTACTGTATGTAGACCAACATACATGGATGCATTGGTACAAACTACTGTATGTAGACCAACATACATTGATGCATTGGTACAAACTACTGTATGTAGACCAACATTTTGATATTGGTTAGTATGGTAGTATTCATACTATTACTTCTATGTTATTCACATTTATTTTTATATCTACCTACTATGGACCAAATTATGTAACTACCATTACAAATTATGTAACTACTCAAACTGAGTCTGAAATAAAGAATTGAATTGAATTGAATATGTATGCACACATATATAAAAACATGAATACATACACATGCCTATACACATGAAGACATACATACACATATACATGCACACATACATACATGTATGCATACATGTACAGATTTATACACACATATATATAGTAAAAGAATGACCGTCCGAGTAGGTCTGGAGGCGATAACGACCAAACACAGCTGGCTTATAGGAGGGCAGAGCCCCTGACAGGTGGCGCCTCGTGGCCAAACCTAGAACTAAGCGATGGCATACACTAGCTGTGGTTCGCAATACAATACAAATATAACTGAAGATGGTAATGTCCTTGTTTATATTCCAATAATAGATTATAGAGCACATAAATGTAGTCATGCATACACATACATATACATACGTACACGTACATATACCTACCAAAAAGGGAGGACGCTGATGACACCCTAGGGGCAGAACCCCAAATGGGCATGTGCTAGGTCACAGTCTACAAAACGGGGCTGCCCCAAGGGAGAAACCTGGACCACCCTCAGTAGATACCAAGTAACCACAAACCATCAAAAACAGAGACTCCCGATCTGAAAACATACAACAATATATATGTAAAAAAACGAAGACCCTGAAAACACCCTGGGGCAAAACCCCAGAATGGCATGTGATAGGGTCACGTCACACAAACTGGGCTGCCCCAAGGGGTTATCTAGACCACCCTCAGTAGATAACGAACAGCTACAAACTATGTACAAGCCTATAAATGTAGAGTAGGCTATTTCATAAGTATTAGTAACACAAAAACAAAAACAAACAAAAACTAATATACTATTTGCACCCACTACAAGGGTGATCAGAAAATAAAACCAATAACACCTACACTTAGAACTAAAACCATTAGCTATCTAACGGTCCTTTCCTATTTCGGATCGACCTTGGACAGCCACACCCAACACAAAACAAGCTCAAACATCTATGAGCCAAGAACACACTTAACTGCCACGCCTAACAGCTACCTAGCAGTCCTTCCCTATTTCGGATCGACCTTGGATAGCCAACCCCAACACAAAACAAGCTCAGACATCTACAGATACTAAATAATCACCATGTACCTGCTACTGTGTGAGGAACAAAAACATCTTATCACCTCCTACTGTGTGATAAGATTAAACCACTACTACAACTGGCCAGCATTGAACACAAGCCCGAGCACTCGAGGTTACGTGCTATTGACAGTATAAACACAGCATAAAAAAACACCCCAAAAAACGTGCACAAACATACACACACACATACACACATACATACACATACATACATACATACACACACATACACACATACATACATACATACACACATACATACATACGTACACATACATACACACATATACACATACATACATACATTCATACATACATACATACATACATACATACTTATATACACACACTGTGTATGTCTATGCACTTCTTTTAAATGTGTGAAACCATCCAGATTCAAATGGACATATAACTAAACTATGCAATCATAAAATACTTAAAATCTTAACTTCCTGTAGTTATATTGGTTATTTAAATAAATATTTTTAAAAAGGTTTTGGATTAAGCCATCATTTTTTCCGCCCCGAGCGTATTCGTTTATGCAACCCGAGGTTGTAGGCCATGCGCATGAACAACAAAGTGGTTGGGATGATCCGAGGTGCTGAATCGAAATCGGCCTAAATGAACACCTGCACGTGCATCCAGTGCCCCCCCCCCCCCCTCAGCCGCGCCTCTAAGTTCTAGCCGTCCACGTATGCGCGCGGTGCACGCCCTCCCTGTGCGACGCTGACTGAACTGCGGGCGCTGAGTCATTCACCCGCCACTAAACAGCTGAAGTCTCCGGAATAAATATGGATCCAGGTGCTCCGCAGACGATATTTAGCCAGGACTCTGTTGCTCAGTCAATTCAGGGTTTTCCCGCCAATCTGTTTTCTGACAGCGTGAGGTGTGCGCGCGCAGTGAGCTGCCCTCTTTTCGCAGCAGACGACAATCGGAGCAACCAGTCTAGTGTTTACTTACACTTACACCAGGTATGCAGGTATTGCAGGTATAGCAATACCTCAGGGAGTTTGACGCCCCTGCCTTGCAGAGTTGTAAACCACTGCCTTGTGGTACATGTTCTTGACAGAACCGAAGGCTAAGGGAGCAAACCCTAAACAGAAAACGATGTCACTGTGGCAGCATTAAGGGTTGATGTATGGAAATCCCAACATCTCCCGACCAGCCACTGCAGGGACAAATAGTTTTGTGCCTGTCTTGACATGTTCTTGCCGGTGTGAAACCTTTATTTGCTCCCCGAGAGAGTGCCGCTGGTAACTTGCAAAAGCTAGCAGCACTTCAACACTTTTGCAGGCAGCTTTCATGAAATGTACAACCGCACAAAAATGGGAGAGCGGCAGTCAAGTAATGAAAGTAGTCTTTGTCGCATCGCGACCGACAGCATGATTATGATGACACCAGGAGCAGGCGGGACTGTTGGTCACGTGATATCCTGTACTCAGTTCTTGGCGGGAATCTGATGAAGGAGGTGGTAATGTGATTACGGGGGATCGCTAATCACCAGCAACCGTATACTGTATACTGGGTGTTAAGCAGTTCTATTCTATATATATATATATATATATATATATATTTTACCTCGGTATACAGCCTCAGGCTAGCCTCAGGCTAGGGAGAAGGAAGCATGTGAGGTACCAGCAATTAGCATATACAACTCACGACTGGATTACGTGTCGTTGGGTTGCTCCGGCAAATTTAGTCTACATACACGCTAATACGCAGTAAGTATTGTCGTGGGGGTGATGAAAATGGGAAATACTGCGCCTAGAGCGGGACTCGAACCCACATCTCTTTGCATTCCGGGCCAGTGTGCTAACCATTACACCACCTAGGCTCCCTGATATCAATACACTCCCCACGCCTACCTGTCTATGTGGTTACTTGCCTGAGAGGTCAGTGCAGACCACTACACTCGTCCCCCTGGAATTGTAAGTCTTGTAATGCTTACAATTACATACATACAGGCAATGCACTAACACATACATACACAGGGTAGGTTCAACAACCATACAGCGCAAAGCTTGTACAGGATCCTGATCACGGCAACCAGTGTCGTGGGGGTGATGAAAATGGGAAATACTGCGCCTAGAGCGGGACTCGAACCCACATCTCTTTGCATTCCGGGCCAGTGTGCTAACCATTACACCACCTAGGCTCCCTGATATCAATACACTCCCCACGCCTACCTGTCTATGTGGTTACTTGCCTGAGAGGTCAGTGCAGACCACTACAGTATCATAAAAACTGTGGTTAGCTTAATTATGATGCATTAGAGCATCATTATGGAAAGTTTAGACTTTCTTTGGTCCATTTTGGACGAGTTATTTGGTTAAAAACCAAGGATAAAATTCCTTCTCGAAGGATTGAAACCGATCATTAGCGGTTCTGTCAACACCCGAGTCACTGTGTGATTATGGGTAGAGATGTGGGCTCTGCCTCGTCTCCTGTGGAAATTCTCTCGTACTCTAATAAAGAGTAATGTTGGAGATGCTCCTGGGTTTCTTTTATAGACTCCCCACAAACTTTTTCAGGCGTTTCTCCGAGTTTCGTAGCATTTTCTCCAACTTGTTGACATTGTAGTCACAGGTGGGAGAAGTGTGCGGAACAGAGGGATGGGCGGGCCGATACACTGGTCCCGACCCCGCGTACGGTTTGGGCTTGACCCACAACCCACGCACAAATTTAGCTTATTACGCCTGTGTTATAACGGTATAAACATGTTCTCTAACACCAATAGATGTCCAAATGAGTTTGAAACAACCATGTTGTGACATATATATATACCGGGACTGATAAAAAAATTTTGTTTCAGCTCCCGATGGCCACGAAGCGGAGTAAGCGCAGTGCAGCAGCAGCCGAGGGGCGTGTTCCGAGTGGCGGGGACGAGGAGTATGACTCCTCACCCATGTTGTCGGCAGGGCCTGCGACACAGCCCGGGGCGCATATTCTCTCCGAGGAGGACATAGTGCCTGGCGGCGCCGCGCCTCAAAATTGGGAGACGCGGTTTGCGGCAATGGAGAGTCATATAATAGCTCTCAAACCACCGGTGTCTTGTAAACGGCGAGTGCCGAGTGTTCAAGAAGAGTCTTCTCTGGAGGATTTCTCGGACACAGACTCAGCGATGGAGCTTAGGGCTCCTCCTCCTTCTCCTAAACGGAGGAAGAAGAAGAAACAGATTGTTTCTTCGGGTGATGATTTCACCAAGGAGAGGGGGAAGACTGGGCTTCGCAAAAAGCGCAAGACCAAGTCCAAGAAGAGGAAGAAGAAGAGGAAAGTTTCTTCTTCTTCTGACTCGTCCACGGATTCCACGTCCACGGAATCGGACTCAGAGACGCTATATGAAGGTATCTATGCTGCCATTGGGGGCAAAGTGGCTAAGAAAGTGGAGAAGCCAAGGGCTAAGCATGTGAAAACCACTACGCTTATGCGTGAGAACATTAATGGCCATTTCCGCACGTTTAAGCCGGCGGAGATTATTTCTAAGTTATCAGATGAGTTAACAGGCATTAAACGTGTTCCCAACTCCATCATTAAGGAGATTGATCGAGATGTCAATATGACGGAGGACCGTAAGAGATTTGAGGGTGTGTTGCACATAGTGCATAAGGCGGTGATTGGTACCATAACAGCTATTGCTCCTGTAGCAAACAGAATGCAACGAGAAAACAAGTTCTCGTCTTTGGCTAAGACGATGGACAAAGGTATTGCATTGTTGGCGGCGGCAGGTAAATTACCTGTCGTATCGAAGATATGAAAATGTTTTCAAGTCAGTTTGCACAGATGCTGGCAAAGAAGTGGCTCGCTCAAAGAAGGTTACTGATAATGATGGGAAAGAGTTTACGCTCTTTCTTGCTCCAGAGCCGATTAAAGGGAAACCTTTAGATAACACAAAAATGTTTGGCGGTCAACTACAATACCTCTATAAAGAGGTAGAAACTGCAGCCAAGAGTGGCAAAAACATGGATGGTAAGAAGAAACAGGAAACTCCTCGTTTCAAAAGGTCACGAGGGGATTTTCGTCCACGGCGGTTCACCAGGGGAACCAGACCGGGCTCAAACTTCGGTCAAGCTTTTCGGGGCCGGGTTGAACGAGAGGCACTAACTAAACAGGTACAACAATTCTTTGAGAAAGGAATTATACAAAAAGTGACATACTGTTCAGGAGAGTTTATTTCAAACATCTTCTCGAGACCAAAGCCTAATGGCGAGGTTCGAATTATCCTGGATTTAACAATCCTTAATAAAATGGTTGAATATCAACTTTTTAAAAATGTTCTCGCTAGATACTGCACGCGATCTGATTACGCCAGATGCGTGGATGGCTAGTGTTGATTTACAAGATGCATATTATACGCTTTCCATAAGAGAAAAAGACCGGAAATTTCTTCGGTTTCTTTGGGATAACCAACTCTATGAGTTTACCTGCATGCCGAATGGTTTAGCTTGTGCCCCTCGTTTATTCACTAAACTGCTCATACATGATTCCGTTATTATAGCATCAACACAAATTGATTGTGTGAATGCAGTTTTGGATTTATGTGCATTACTCACTAAACTGGGGTTTTATGTACATCCACAAAAGTCAGTGCTTAAACCAACAAAACAACTCAAATGTTTAAGGTTTATTCTGAATACACAGTCTCTTACAGTGTCGATAACAGAACAAAAACTAATTAAGTTTATGAATACAGCGACCCAGCTTATTAAGTTACCAAAACCTAAAATTAAACAGGTCGCAGTCCTTATTGGGATAATGATATCGTATGCACCCGCTATTCTATTCGGGAAGGCACATATTAAATCTCTAGAGCTGATGCTTCGTTAGAAGGTTGGGGAGCTCATCGAGATGGGGTCACAACAGGAGGTAGATGGCTTGATGATGAAAAATCAGACCATATTAATGCACTAGAATTGCGTGCTATTTATCTGGGCTTATGTAGTCTAGTAAAGATAAATAAATCACAAGTTAGAATACTAACTGATAATACTACTGCCATGGCATATATTCGTAACATGGGTGGAACCAAATCAAAGCCTTGCAATCAGTTGTCTAAACTGATTTGGAACTGGGCACAGGCTCAACAAGTCTGGCTGACTGTAGCGCATATTCCAGGGACACAAAAAACACTTGCAGACCATGAAAGTAGAAATTTCCATGACAATTTAGAATGGTCTCTCTCTACACCTTTGTTTAACTTCATTTGTGAAAAATGGGGTACACCTAAAGTTGATTTGTTTGCATCACAAAATAATAACAAATTACCTTGTTATGTTTCTTGGCATCCTGAACCGGAGGCTTGGAAAGTAGATGCATTTGCTATTATCTGGGAAAATAATTATTTTTATATTTTCCCACCGTTTAGCATTATCAGCCGAGTTGTCAGGAAAATCGGTTTGGAAAGGACACATGCTATACTGGTGGTGCCCGACTGGGACACGCAACCTTGGCGGCCAGCAGTTTCACAACTGGCAAAAGAACATATACGATTCCCAAGAAAACTCGGGAATCTGACACACCACGGACCGCTAGTGGTTCACAGCGACGTGTCAACGACGCCCCTATTGGCATTCCTTTTCTAAGGAACCAGCTGCGGCAATTTGGATTGGACAAAATTACTGAGAATAGGATAGTAGCTGATGCCTGGAGGCCAGGAACTGTTAAAATGTACACATCCTATTTAAAGAAATGGGGGGTACATTGTTTGTTAATGAAAGTTAAGCCAACAAATCCAACAATTTCACAAGTAGCTCGTTTTCTTCGTTCTCTAGAGGATGAGGGACTATCTTTTGGGTCGATTAATGTGGCAAGATGTGCGTTATCAATCATATTACCGAGAATTGATGGTGAAACAGTTGGAAAACATTATGTTCTTGGATATCTACTTCGTTCAATTTATCAAAGGAATCCTCCAAAACCAAAGTATAGTCGGTTTTGGGATGTGTCTGTAGTATTTAAGTTGTTTCAGGCTTGGCCTCACAACTCGTGGTTAGATTTAAAACAATTAGGTTTTAAGGTAGCGGTCCTGTTATTATTAGTAACCGGACACAGAGGACAGACGATTGCTTTGTCTTAACTGGATTAGAAATAGACAAGAAACAGGCTACGTTTGATTTAGCACAATTGCTTAAATCGAACACGTTAGGTGACCCTTTATCTACGGTTCACTTAGACTGTTTTCCGAGTGATCGGAAATTATGTGTTGTGTCAGCCATACGGGCTTATATATCTAAAACAAAAGATTTACGTGCATCA
>CM059189.1:49265660-49320660 GCA_030323885.1 Branchipolynoe longqiensis
TTTAAAGTCGGAAATTCTAACTCCGCTCATTACTGGTTTAAGCGGTGTAGTGTTAGCGTCAGTGTCTGGATGGAGCCAAATTACTCTATTCAATGCGATCATATTTAACAGAATTAGATACGCAATAAGTGAACTTTGATCAATTTAACGCTAAATTCGAACCCTCCTTAAGGCTACCGCCGCATTGGTGGCGATATTAATAGTTATATTTTCGAATCGACGAGCATAATGTAAACAAATCGGCGCCGCCGCCGCATCGACGTCGCGTTCCATACTGGCGCCGGCGGCGATTTGTTTACATTACGTTCGTCGATTCGAAAATATAACTATTAATATCGCCGCAAATGCGGCGGTAGCCTTAAGGAGGGTTCGAATTTAGGGTTAAATTGATCAAAGTTCACTTATTGCGTATCTAATTCTGTTAAATATGATTGGATTCAATAGATTTGAGCTAAATATATGGACACAAATGCAGAGGGATTTCCCAAATCTATAAATACATTCACATTTAGCTAACACTCACCGTTTAGGCCGCCATGCATACGTTTTCGATGACGCCAATAAACGGTGATAGCTACCCAGTGTTAGAGCCTTAACACCACACGCCACTAACACCGCTCCATGCAGAAAATAATTATTTTTATATTTTCCCACCGTTTAGCATTATCAGCCGAGTTGTCAGGAAAATCGGTTTGGAAAGGACACATGCTATACTGGTGGTGCCCGATTGGGACACGCAACCTTGGCTGCCAGCAGTTTCACAACTGGCAAAAGAACATATACGATTCCCAAGAAAACTCGGGAATCTGACACACCACGGACCGCTAGTGGTTCACGGCGACGTGTCAACGACGCCCCTATTGGCATTCCTTTTCTAAGGAACCAGCTGCGGCAATTTGGATTGGACAAAATTACTGAGAATAGGATAGTAGCTGATGCCTGGAGGCCAGGAACTGTTAAAATGTACACATCCTATTTAAAGAAATGGGGTGTACATTGTTTGTTAATGAAAGTTAAGCCAACAAATCCAACAATTTCACAAGTAGCTCGTTTTCTTCGTTCTCTAGAGGATGAGGGACTATCTTTTGGGTCGATTAATGCGGCAAGATGTGCGTTATCAATCATATTACCGAGAATTGATGGCGAAACAGTTGGAAAACATTATGTTCTTGGATATCTACTTCGTTCAATTTATCAAAGGAATCCTCCAAAACCAAAGTATAGTCGGTTTTGGGATGTGTCTGTAGTATTTAAGTTGTTTCAGGCTTGGCCTCACAACTCATGGTTAGATTTAAAACAATTAGGTTTTAAGGTCGCGGTCCTGTTATTATTAGTAACCGGACACAGAGGACAGACCATTGTTGCTTTGTCTTTAACTGGATTAGAAATAGACAAGAAACAAGCTACGTTTGATTTAGCACAATTGCTTAAATCGAACACGTTAGGTGACCCTTTATCTACGGTTCACTTAGACTGTTTTCCGAGTGATCGGAAATTATGTGTTGTGTCAGCCATACGGGCTTATATATCTAAAACAAAAGATTTACGTGCATCACAACAACTATTAGTGAGCTTTATAAAGCCACATAAGGCAATTTCACGAGACACCCTTGCCAGATGGACAATTACGGTGTTGAAATTGGCTGGAGTGGATACAAGCAAATACTCATCCCACTCAACTAGAGGTGCCATGGTCTCCAAGGCACGGTTGCTAGGTATTTCTGTGAAAAGAATACTAGCGCATGCAGGCTGGAAGACGGCTAAGTCGTTTGCAAAACATTACAACAAGCGACTAGAAAAGCCTACCGGCATTGCAAAGCGCCTGCTCGCCAACTAACAAGAATAGGTGAGAACAAAAACGTTGAATATTATATAAGAATGGATGATATTAAGGATAAAAATGAATTATGTAAAGGTCTCCCTAGCCTGAGGCTAGCCTGAGGCTGTATACCGAGGTAAAATAGTATAGTTATACGAATCTTACCTGGGTATAGATGATGGATAACTGTTGTTTTCCCGAGGTATAAGCCTCGGGTAGACGTGGGCTAGGGCCCACCCACCACGCCCTGCCACGTCTATCCCGTTGGTGTACCATTACGGGAAAATCATAGTATCCATTGTATTGAAAGATCATTTTTATCCTGAATAAGTAGGTTAAAATTGCTGGTACCTCACGTGCTTCCTTCTCCCTAGCCCACGTCTACCCGAGGCTTATGCCTCGGGAAAACAACAGTTATCCATCATCTATACCCAGGTAAGATTCGTATAACTATACTATATATATATATATATATAAACAGCCATGTGTATATGATCCCTAACCTGAGATGTTGCCAGGACGTAAAACTCCAGCAACCAACCAACTGTCTGTGTGGCGCTGGTTGTTGTTGCCAGTCAGCAACACAAGAGCAGACGGCACTCGGCACTTGACTCAGGCTTCAGGGGACATCTCCAGGAGTTGCTGTTTGCGTCTGGAATTTTGCTAGTTATACAGTGTCTAAAAAGTAAAGCTTGTTTTAACTAATGACGCCTCTAGAGCTCATTGATTGTTGTATCTTCGGCTATTGGATGTCAAGCATATGGTCATTCTGACCTATTTCTTTGGAGGAAACCCACTGCCACCACATAGGCTACTCTTTCCAATAAGCAGCAAGGGGTCTTTTATATGCACTTTCCCAGAGACAGGACAGCACATGCCACTACGCTTGATGAACCAGTTGTGGACCACAGGTTGGAAATGAAAATAGCCCAAACTGCAAATGGGTCCACCAAGCAGGATACATCGGATGACCGCCACCATCACAGGTGGACACTCTACCGCCTGAGCTACGTCCCGCTCCTTTCAAGGAATTAACTGTCGCTAGTTGTATCTTTACCTAAACCAGACAAGTCCATCTATTGACTGACGTCTCTAATACCAGTCCGGTACGGCTTGCCACCATTGATTGCTGATTGACTATTGATTGGTTGGCTGTTGGAGTTTCACATCCTTGCAACATCTAAGGTCATATCAGGACTGGCACCGACTTGTGACAGTGCAAACTCATGGTGATGTGAGTGCTGCCCCACTGGGAAACCAAGCCACCAGCACCATAACCTGATATCTCACTCAGTCACATTTTCCTGACACTGAGCCAACCAGTCCTTGCCCTATCCTAATTCTGCCGAGCGCCAAGCTAGGAAGGGACAAGTATCAATTTTGAAAGTCATTGGTTTGAGTCGACCGGGATTTTGAACTCCCGATCTCCCGCATGTAAAGCCTGCACTCTACCGATTCGTCCACCGTGTGCCATGAACTATTGATTGGTGATTAACTACCCGGCACTCCTCCCCCCTCCCCACTACCCCGCTCCTCCCCCTGCTGAGCTGCATGCAGTGTTCATAACCCTGGGTGACTGAGGCCCGGTGTGGGTGGGGCGGCATATCTAATATAATAGCTCATAATGCAGTGGCACAAGACGCAATAAGCCGCACCCCTGTCACTCTCTCACACCTCACACCTCACACCTCACACCTCATACGAAGCTGGGGCCAGTGTGCACTCACCCAGCCAGGCACCCTACGCCACCTGGAGGTGGAGGGGCAGCCAGAGAGAGGTCCTACACGGTTATGTTCTGGAGGAAGAAATACACACTGGAGGAGACGCAGCGACAAGAACCAGCAGACCCAGACCCAGGTAGTTAGTATTTGTTTAAACATAGAATTTACTCAATTTAAATTTCCCCATCGATGAATTACCTAATCTGGATTGAATTATCTGAATCGACTTATCTGGATCGATTTTTTGTCTGGCTTTGAAATTGGCAGCTGGTATCGGAATGAAAGAAAGAGTGTGTGCGTGTTTGATCCGTAACTATCTGATGTGTGTTTTCAATATGTATCGTACATTAGGCAACACTAGGCAACACTAGACAACACAAGGCAACACTAGGCAACACTAGGACGACACGTGCTCAGTTTCAGTATCGTGACAGTCAGCCATGCTGTGGACCCATCTCTCAATGTGCATCTCTCACTGCACATGTCTCAATGTACATATCTCACCATGCATATCTCAATTTGAATCTCCCACTACACATCTCTCACCATGTATATCTCACTGTGCATCTACCACCATGCATCTCTCACTGTGCATCTCTCAATTTACATCTCTCACCATGCCTATGCCACTGTGAATCTAGCACCATGCATCTCTCAGCGTGGAGCTCTCAATGTACACCTCTCATCATGCATATGCCACTGTGCATCTACCACCATGTATCTCTCAGTGTGCATCTACCACCATGCATCTCTCAGTGTGCAGCTATCAATGTACATCTCTCTCACCATGCATATGTCACTGTGCATCTACCTCCATGCATCTTTCAGTGTGGAGCTATCAATGTACATATCTCACCATGCATATGTCACTGTGAATCTAGCACCATGCATCTCTCAGTGTGGAGCTATCAATGTACATCTCTCACCATGCATATCTCACTGTGCATCTAACACCATACATCTCTCAGTGTGCAGCTCTCAATGTACATGTCTCACCATGCATATGTCACTGTGCATCTACCACCATGCATCTCTCACTGTGCAGCTCTCGATCTACATCTCTCACAATGCATATTTCACCGTGCATCTACCACCATGCATCTCTCACTGTGCATCTCTCACTACACATGTCTCACTGTGCATCTCACTGTGCACCTCTGACTGCACATCTCTCACCCTGCATGTACTGTCAGTCCGACCCTGTTAAATAGTACACTTATTGAACTTGCTAGTATAGTAGTCTGCACTGACCTCTCAGGCAAGTAACCACATAGGCAGGTAGGCGTGGGCAGTGTGGTGATATCAGGGATCCTAGGTGGTGTAATGGTTAGCACACTGGACGGAATGCAAAGAGATGTGGGTTCGAGTCCCGCTCTAGGTGCAATATTTCCCATTTTCATCACCCCCACGACACTATGTTTAACATGTCAGGTGAGCCATTGTACCTGCGGTATTAGCAAACTGCGCGATCAATACACGTGTAGTAGAACGATAGGTGTGTACACGCAGCCAGCTTCCGCCAGCCAGTGTCAGGACAGGTAGCATGGAGAGGGCGGCAATTGTTGGCCCCGTTGACCTGTTCGTGCGTTATGTAGTGCGATTTAATTGGAAATCCTAAGCCAACAACTAAGACCAAGTTCAGTAAGTTCACCACAATTGCAGTAAGTTCACCACAAGTGTAGTAAGTTCAGCACAATTTCAGTAAGTTCACAACAAGTGCAGTAAATTCAACACAAGTGCAGTAAGTTCAACACAAGTGCAGTCGTTTGTTGTAGGAGTGTTGTGTCCTGACAACATCTAAGGTCATATCAGGACGGGTACCGACTTGTGACAGTGCGCACATATGGGCACTTCATAGTGCTGCCCCACTAGGAGACCAGCCACCAGCACCATGACCTGATATCCTACTCTGTCACATTATCCTGACACTGAGCTAACCAGTCCTTCCTAATAATGCCGAGTGCCTGGCTAGGAAGCGACAAGTATAACTTAAGTCATCGGTTTGACTCGACCAGGGTTCGAATCCCACGATATACCAAAACGGCAGCGGACGCTGAACTCATTAGGCCTGGTACAAATGCAGTAAGTTCACCTTCATAGTGTGTCGTATGGCTCAGCGGCCATGTAACAGTGAACAGACTGCGATATGTACTAGTGCTAGTAACAAATATAGGAATAGGCAGAGGAAGGAATTGAGTGCTCCGTCATGATGTACGGGTATATAACTTACAGATTAACTTACATATCCTCTTCTACCTGATCTAGGCCCTATTGGGTCTCTAATGCCAGCTCATTATGGTAAAAAAGAACTATTTGTTGTAACACATATGTAGGTGGACGGAGCACTGAGATCATATAATTGTGGGTGTCCTCTCCAATGTCTATCCAACCTTCTCTCAAATATAATGAAGTTGATTTTTGTCGGAATAGGATATTAGTCATTTGTGGTTTACTGACAGTCGGCAGGGGGATCGGGACATAGCTCAGGTGGTTGAGTGTCCACCTGTGAAGGTGTCGGTCATCCGATCGATCCTGCTCAGTGGACCCATTTGCAGTTTGGGCTATTTTCCATTCCAATCGGTGGTCCACAACTAGTTCATCAAAGGCTGTATGTGCTGTCCTGTCTGTGGAAAAGTGCATAAAAAGACCCCTTACTGCTTTTCGGAAAGAGTAGCCTTTGTGGCGGCAGCAGCAGTTGTTCTCCAAAGAAAGATGTCAGAATGACCATATGTTTGACATCCAATAGCCAATGATAAAAATCAATGCATTCTAGAGGCGTCGTTAAATAAAAGAATTGTTAAAAATACATTCAGCGGTGTTTGAGTAAAACTGGCCTCAATGGGTGCATGATGTATCGTTGTGCTGCGCCATATGCAGCATTGCAGAGTGGAGCCTGCAGATAACAAGAGATTCTGGTGGAGAAGGATGGCAGGTATGGTCGGACGCCGACCTACATCTGGGCAAGAAGAAAGACCTGCATTTATACCTGGGCCTGACACCATACAGCGATATTATGAAGTGTGTGTTTATTGTCGATTCTTCACTCTGATACAAAGCGGTCTATGTTGGCACATTCAAACGACTCCTGTATCAAGTTCAGACAGGAGCGGGCGCCTAATCGGTGGACGTCGGGAATTCAGTTCCCGATTGAGTCAAACAAATGATGCTTCCTAGCATGGCGTTTGGCATTAATAGGATGGGGCAAGGACTGGTTAGCTCAGTGTCAGGATAATGTGACTGGGTGGGTTATCGGGTCATGGTGCTGGTGGACTGATTTCCCAGTGGGGCAGCACTATAAAGTCGCCATGAGTGCGCAGTCACAAGTCGGTACCCGTCCTGATATGACATATAGATGTTGCCAGGACATAAAACTCCAGCAACCAACCAACATCAAGTTGAGATGATGTTTTAATTCAATATGATCTGTGCACATTGTATGGTGTTCATAATTCTCACCAAAGTGACTGTTGTGAAAGCGTTGATTTATCACTTCCTTTTGTGAATTATGTGGTGTGTTCAATTCAACACATACTTTGTAACATTGCGGGGTGCAGTGTATTAGCGCATCATTTTGTGGCGTATGGGGTGTGATTGTAGATCGCAGGGCGGAGTTAATCAAAGGTCATTTTGTGGATTCCAAGGTATGGTGAATTTAACACATCCCTTTTTAGATTATAGGGCGTAGTTAATTCAACACGGCATTTTGTGGATTACAGGGTGTGGTGAATTTAACATCCCTTTGTAGATTACAGGGTGTAATTAATTCAACACGTCCTTTCGTGGATTACTGGGTGCGGTGAATTTAGTATGTCATTTTGTCCATTACAGGGTGTAGTTAATTCAACACGTCATTTTGGCAATTACAGGGTGTGGTGAATTCAACACATCCCTTTGTAGATTACAGGGTGTAATCAATTCAACACGCCCTTTCGTGGATTACAGGCTGGGGTGAATTTAACATTATTTTGTCGATTACTGGGTGTAATCAATTCAACACGCCCTTTCGTGGATTACAGTCTGGGGTGAATTTAACATCCTTTCGTGGAAGAGGTGGTGTGGTGAGTTAGTACAACCCGCCCTTCCGCACACAGTTTCGAGGTGAGCATTCTGCCCGCCCCCTGATTCACGATGCCTCCCGATAACAATTAATAGTTTAACCTGATTACTTATTGAAGGCTGATCGATTCCCTGCCCCTGCAGGTGGTGGGGCGCGTCTTGGCCTGCCGAGTGAACCAGTGGTCCACAACTGGTTCATCAAAGGCTGTGGTATGTGTTGTCCCGTCTGTGGGAAAGTGCATATAAAAGACCCCTTGCTGCTTATCGGAAAGAGTAGCCTATGTGGCGGCAGCAGGTTTCTGTACAAAGAAATATGTCAGAATGTCTGTATGTTTAATGTCTAATAGCCGATGATAAAAATGAGGGTTAGCTGCAGGCAGACCCTGTACAGAGCCGCGTTCCTCCTGAGCGCCATTTGTTGTGTGAACAGCCACACACGCCCAGGAACAGCATAATACAGCTCAGTGAGACATGCAACACCACTCTGCTACTGTCATGGGGTGATGAAAACGGGAAATATTGCGCCGAGAGCCGAAATCGAACCCACATCTTTTGCATTCTGGGTCTGTGTGCTAACATTACACCACATAGGCTTCCTGATGTCAGCACCCTCTCCACGGTCATCTGTCTATGTGGTTCGTTGCCTGAGAGGTCAGTGCAGACTACTGCACACGTCTCTCTGATATTCTAAGTCTTTTGAATACTTACATATATATACATACACACGGTAGCTTCAACAACCATACAGTGCATAGTTTGTATGGGATCCTAGTCACACAACCAATGTCATGGGGGTGATGAAAATGGGAAATATTGTGCCTAGACATACACCCTAACCACACACACTGTCAACCCCACCACACAGACCTACACCCCCACCACATCCCTGGGGGTGTAGGGTGGGGGTGTAGGGTGGGGATGTAGGTGTGTGTGGTTGAGGTGTAGGTATGTGTGGTGAGGGTGTACATGTGTGGTGGTGGTGTGTAGGTGTGTGGTGGGTGGATGTGGTGGGGGTGTAGGTGTGTGTTGTTGAGGTATAGGTGTGTGTGGTGAGGGTGTAGATGTGTGGTGGTGGTGTGTAGGTGTGTGGTGGGTGGATGTGGTGGGCATGTAGGTGTGTGTGGTTGAGGTGTAGGTGTGTGTGGTGAGGGTGTAGATGTGTGGTGGTGGTGTGTAGGTGTGTGGTGGGTGGATGTGGTGGGGGTGTAGGTGTGTGTGGTTGAGGTTTAGGTGTGTGTGGTGAGGGTGTAGATGTGTGGTGGTGGTGGTGTGTGGTGTGTGGATGTGGTGGGGGTGTAGGTGTGTGTGGTTGAGGTGTAGGTGTGGGTGGTGAGGGTGTAGATGTGTGGTGGTGGTGTGTAGGTGTGTGGTGGGTGAATGTGGTGGGGGTGTAGGTGTGTGTGGTGAGGGTGTAGATGTGGTGGTTGGTGGTGTGTAGGTGTGTGGTGGTGGTGTGGGTAGGTGTGGGTGGGGTGTAGGTGTGTGTGGTGAGGGTGTAGGTGTGTGTGGTTGAGGTTTAGGTGTTTGTGGTGAGGGTGTAGATGTGTGGTGGTGGTGTGTGGTGGGTGGATGTGGTGGGGGTGTAGGTGTGTGTGGTTGAGGTGTAGGTGTGTGTGGTGAGGGTGTAGATGTGTGGTGGTGGTGGTGTGTAGGTGTGGTGTGTGTGTGTGGGAATGTAAGTGTTTGAACCCACATCTCTTGCATTCCGGGCCGGTGTGCTAACCATTATACCACCTAGGCTGCCTGACGTCACCACTCTGTCCATGCCCTCTATGCGGCTTCTTGCCTAAGAGTTCAGTGCAGATCACTACCATTATCAGTCACATTATCCTGGCACTGATCGGACAAGTCCTTTTGCCAGGTAAGATAGAAACAAACACATATCTTGTAAGTTTTCGCTAAACGAGATCCATGCGCAGATCGCTTAACAATAGTATGTCACATGACTGCGGTATAATAGGTCATTGGCTTCACAAAATTGCTGATCAATCTTCAAATTGAGAAGCAATTTTTATATTTTTTTATTGGTACATTAGTTGTTTAAGCAGGCGAAATTTCAATTGCGGGCGATTGGTCTTCCTCATTCCACTGCTCCTTGCCCTATGCTAATAATGCTGAGCACCTGGATAGGAAGCAAGAAGTATCAATTTTTAAGTCATTGGTTTGACTCGACCAGGGTTCAACCCCCATGATCTACCAACACGGGAGACAAACGCTCTAACTCATTCGGCCATCCCGTCTGGTTCACAAAATGAGCAATTGCTAATAAATTTTCAAATTGAGAAGCAATTGTTTGCTGATCAAAATTTGCCTTGCCATGTCTCTTGCCATGGAAACTACCATCTCCGACCTTGATGGGCGAGTCCACTACACCGTGACCTGAATGCTGAATGCAAGCGGACGGGATGGACTAGTGATTACAGTGCCCACTTCCTGGGAGAGAGGTCATGGAGCTCATCTCCGCCAGCCGTGGAAAGCCGAACATTTACAAAATGTGTGTTTGTGTCTACGTTGCTTGGCATTAATTACTAGGAGAGAGCAACATGACTTATCGGATCAGTGTCCACATAGTATGACTGATACTGGTAGAAAGAGCGGTTGTGCGGATCTCAGTGGGGCTGCGTTATGAAGCATTGCGAAGCATTGCGAAGCATTGTGAAGCATTATGATGCATTATTAAGCATTGTGAAGCAGTATAGCGCATTACGAAGCATTGTCAAAGATTGTGAAGCATTGTGAAGGATTACGAAACATTATGAAGCAGTGTGCAGCATTATGAAGCATTATAAAGCATTATTAAGCATTGTGAAGCAGTATTCAATATACCGTCAGAGTTCAATATACCGTACATTGTTGGAAGGGAAGGTGAATGGCAGCAGAGGGAGAGGGAGACCAAGAACATCATGGTTTACAGATATTTCACAGTGGACAGGCTTGAATTATTCACAGTCTATCAGAACAGCACAACATCGGGACAAGTGGAGAACCATTGCATCCAACCCTCGACTAGAGGATGGAACTATTGATTGATTGATTGAAGCAGTATAAAGCATTACGAAGCATTGTGAAACATTGTGAAGCATGACGAAGGATCATGAAGCATTACGAAGCACTATAAAGCATTATGAAGCATTACGAAACGTTACGAATCATTGCGAAGCCTTGTGAAGCATTGGGAAGCATAATGAAGCATTATGAACCATTATAAAGCATTATAAAGAATTATGAAGCATTATGAAGCTTGGTAAAGCATTATGAAGCATTGCGAAGCATTGAGAAGCATTACGAAACGGTATGAAGCATTACTAAGCTTTATGAAACATAGTGAAGCATTGTGAAGCATGACGAACTGATATGAAGCATTACTAAGCATTATGAAAGATAGTGAAGTATTATGAAGCATTGTGAAGCAGTTTGAAGCATTGTGAAGCATTACGAAAAGTTATGAAGCATGACAAATCATTATGAAACATAGTGAAGCATTATGAAGCATTATGAAGCATTGTGAAGCAGTGTGAAGCAGTGTGAAGCAGTGTGAAGCCGCCTGTGCAATCAATCACCTAAAGCGAATTGCGATCACGTGACGTGAAGGACAGTGGTCCACTACGACTAGTAGAGACCATGGTGGTATCATCACTCTTGAACCGACCGCACAACCTTAACAGTGCTTAATAATGTCCAACTCCACTCTGCTTCTGCGCACTGCTAACCGTAATGTGAATCTACCACAAGTCCTGGCTGAGGTTCATGCCAAGTTCCCCACCAGCCATAATAACTGTAATCAACATGTAGAGTATGAAATGCTAGAGTGTGCTCACTCCTGTGTGCTGCTTGTTTGAAGTTGCAGACCAGACAGGATGGCCGCATGAGTTGAGCGTCCGTCTCCCGTTTTCGCAGATTGGGGGATCAGAACCCGTGGGTTCGAACCCTGGTCGAGTGAAACCAATGACTTAAAAATGTATACTTGTCGCTTCCTAGCCTGGCGTTTGGCATTATTAGGATAGTGTCATGGGGGTGATGAAAATGGGAGATATTGCGCCTAGAGTGGGACTCGAACCCACATCTCTTTGCATTCTGGGCCAGTGTGCTAACCATTACACCGCCTAGGCTCCCTGATATCACCACACTACCCACGCCTACCTGTCTATGTGGTTACTTGCCTGAGAGGTCAGTGCAGACCACTACACTCGTCCCCCTGGAATTGTGAGTCTTTTAATGCTTACAATTACATACATACAGGCAATGCACTAACACATACATACACAGGGTAGGTTCAACAACCATACAGCGTGCAGCGTGTATAGGATCATGGTCATGCCAACCATTGTCATGGGGGGTGATGAAAATGGGAAATATTGCGCCTAGAGCAGGACTCGAACCCACATCTCTTTGCATTCTGGGCCAGTGTGCTAACCATTACACCACCTAAGCTCCCTGATATCACCACACTACCCACGCCTACCTGACTATGTGGTTACTTGCCTGAGAGGTCAGTGCAGACCACTACAATAGGGCAAGGACTGATTGGTTCAGTGTCAGGATAATGTGACAGAGTGGGATATCAGGTCATGGTGCCAACAGCCTGATTTCCCAGTGGACTATAAAGTCGCCATGAGTGCGTACTGTCACAAGTCGGTGCCCATCCTGATATAACCTTAGATGTTGCCAGGATGTAAAACTCCAACAACCAACCAACCAGCTAAAGCAGGCCATGGCAGTAAGGTGCACATCAGCGTCTTGCTCGTGTGGCAGCGTAAGGAGCTTGGCGTCTCGCTGGTGGCGCTACCTGGCGGCAGTTTGTGTACGCTGAGCTGCTCAGGGTGGGTGGCGCCCCCTGACAGCGCCCCCTGCGTGCTGGAGGAGGATTAGGTGTACTCAGATTTCACTGACACACCGCCATGCGGCGCTATCGATTGCGGATGTTGTTGATGTTGTTGTGGATGTTGTTGATGTCCGGGATGTGTAAGTACATGTCATGCATGTCAATAATTCCTGTGGTTAGTTGAAGTTGCATAGTCCAATGGTTTTGAGTTTGTGTCATTTTCTTGAGATAAATACATTAGATGAATCATTATTGTCCATTTTAATTTAGCTTGAAGTAACTTTTATTTTAAATGGCTAACTTTGGATATATTTGATGCAAAAACATGCCAAATTAATTACAGCAAGCGAGTCAAAAGTGTGACACTGGAGGATTTAGTGGCAACAGGTTCTATTACATTGATGCATTACACCATTCTATAGCGCAACACATACGTAATAACGGCACCAGCATCTGAGTTGATTATTTCGGCGAACGTTAGTGCTGGAGGGGAAGTCTCGGAATCATTTGGGGTTACCAATGGGGTCAAGCAAGGTTGTGTACTGGCCCCCACGCTCTTCTCCATCTTCCTATCAGCAATGCTAGACGAGGCTTTCCGAGACATGGGGGATGGCATCTATATACAGTCCAGACAGAGCGCTGACCTATTCAATGTCGCACACTTCAGAGCGAAGACCAAGACTACTCAGATACTGGTGAGAGAGCTACTATTCGCAGATGACAGTGCACTGGTTGCCCACTCTGCTGAAGAGACCCAGAAAATAGTGGACGCTTTCTCCGATGCATCAAAGAAGTTTGGCCTGAAAATTAACATCAAGAAGACGGAGGTGCTGTACCAACCCAACTCTACAAGAACCCGAGAGGAGGAGATCATGGTTGACGGAAACAAGCTGAACTCTGTTCCGGAATTCACCTATCTCGGATGCACTATATCAAGTGATGGACGCATTGATGCTGAGATACAGAGGAGGATGGCCAAGGCTAGCGCATCTTTCGGCCGACTACGCCAGAGACTCTGGAACAACCACCATGTGTCCATTCGGGTCAAAGGTAAGATCTACCGCGCAATCGTGCTATCCACCCTACTATACGGAGCCGAGGCCTGGACAGTGTACAGACAGCAGGTGAAAAAGCTGCATGCCTTCATGATGCGACATCTGCGTTCAATCATGAGGCTAACCTGGAAGGACAAAGTGACGAATAAGGAAATACTCGAACGGATGGGGCTGCCCTCTATGGAAGATCTTCTGATCAAAAAGAATCTCCGGTGGACTGGACACCTCATGAGGATGTCATCAGACAGGCTACCAAAGCAGATCCTCTATTCTCAACTGTCTTCTGGCTACAGAAAGAGAGGGCGCCCCCGTCTCCGGTTCAAAGATACCATCAAGAGAAACCTGAAGCTGAGAGACATTAAGACCGACTCATGGACACAACTCTCACAGCAGAGAGCTAAATGGAGAGCGGCAGTCAAGTAATGAAAGCAGTCTTTGTCGCATCGCGACCGACAGCATGATGATGATGATGATGATCTGAGTTGAATATGTACAATTAAATATGCACAATTGTTTTGGTTTTTGACAATTTGATTTTGATCTGTCACTGACTGACAGTCTAGTTATAGACAAATCTGTCATTGACTGACAGTCTATTTATCCACAAATCTGTCATTGACTTACAGTCTAGTTATAGACAAATCTGTCACTGACTGACGGTCTAGTTATAGACAAATCTGTCACTGACTGACGGTCTAGTTATAGACAAATCTGTCATTGACTTACAGGCTAGTTATAGACAAATCTGTCACTGGCTGACGGTCTAGTTGTAGACAAATCTGTCATTGACTGACGGTCTAGTTATAGACAAATCTGTCACTGACTTAGTCTAGTTATAGACAAATCCGGCACTGACTGACGGGTGTGGTGTGTGGAGGTTGTGGGGTGGGGTGTGGAGGTTGTGGGGTGTGGAGGTTGTGGGGTGTGTGGTGTGGGGGTACGGGGTGTGAATAAGGTGGGTGTGACATGCCGCGGTGTGCAGACAGATACAGACATCCGGTATGGAGGCTGCTGGGAACGCTAGGCCGGCTGCACTCACTGGGGGTGGGGGTGTGGGGTGTGGGGTGGGGTGGGGTGGGGGTGTGGGGGGGGGCTGGCGTGTAGGGATCCGGTTTGTTTGGCAAGCAGGGAGTGGGCGTAGCACAGGCGGTAGAATGTATTGTGAGAGTCTGTGTGGGGGGGGGGGGCGAGAGGAGGGCTAGTAGCAGGTTTATGTGAGGGTGTGTGTGTGAGGGAGAGAGCAGGTTTATGTGAGGGTGCTGTGTGAGGGGGGGATGGGTTGTAAGCAGGTTTATGTAGGTGAGGTGTGTGGGGGGTGGATGTAGCAGTTTATGAGGTGTGAGTGTGTGTGGGCGGGGAGGGGGACTGCTAGTAGCAGGTTTGTGTAGTTTGAGGGTGTGAAGGGGTGATGGGTAGTAACAGGTTTGTGTAGTGTGAGTGTCGTGAAGGGTGGGGAGTTTTTGTGGTGGGGTTGGGGTGGGGGTTGTAAGTTAACAGTGTGAGTGTGGTGGGCGGGAGGGGGCAAGTAGTACAGGTTTTGTGTAGTGGTGAGGTGTAGTGGTGGGGGTTGTACAGGTTTATGAGGTGAGGGTGTGTGTGTGTGGGGACGGGTAGTAACAGGTTTGTGTAGTGTGAGGGTGTGTGGGGTGGGGGGTAGTAGCAGGTTTGTGTAGTGTGAGGGTGTGTGGGGGGCGGGTAGTAGCAGGTTTGTGTGTAAATGTGAGGGGGTGGGGGGTGAGGGTAGTAGCAGGGGTTTATGTAGGGTGAGGTGGGTGTGTGGGGGGACGGGATAGTAGTCAGGTTTATGTAGTGTGAGGTGTGTAGTGTGAGGTTATGGAGGGCGGGTAGCAGGTTTATTAGTGAGAGGTGTGTGGGGAGGTGGGGGTGAGGGTTGCAGCAGGTTTATGTAGTGTGAGTGTGTGGGGAGGTGGGGGTGAGGGTTGCAGCAGGTTTATGTAGTGTGAATGTATGAGGGGGGACGGGGGGGTGGTAGCAGGTTTATGTGGTGTGTGGAGGGTGGGTGGTGGGGGTGTGTGGGTGTTAGCAGGTTTATATAGTGTGTGTGTGGAGGGTGGGGGTGGGAGCAGGTTTATGTAGTGTGTGGAGGGTGGGTGGTGAGGGTGTGTGGGTGGTAGCAGGTTTATATAGTGTGTGTGTGGAGGGTGGGGGTGGGAGCAGGTTCATGCAGGCCGGGTGTGGGGTAGCACTGGGGAGCTGACATCACGTGGGTGTAAGGGGGTGAGATGTGGCCCTGTGAATATTGGCTTGTGGGTTCAGCTGGTAAAGCACTGGTCACACTACGACTTGCGACCACTTTGGACCAAAGAACCCACAGTCAGCTCACGACCAAAACAATGGTCCCCGACCTCCATGCGACCATTTTGGTTGCAAGTAGGTTTTTAGTGCAGTAGCTGCAACCTCCTTGCGAGCAAAATGTATGCCACAAAGTGTTCTCAAGCGGTCGCAAGCAGTAGTGTGACTGGGGTGCGAGGGAAGTCGGGTGAGACAGACACCAGTGTGGAACATGGGTAGTGGCTGCGTTTCTACTCTACACAATTGCTGCAAATGTATTTATTATTAAATGCCTAAACAATATTCGAAAGTTTGTTTTATTTAACAATGCCGCTAGAGTGCATTGAGTTTAATCATCGCCTATTGGGCGTTCAAACACATGGGCATTATGTCATATTTCTTTGGAGAAAACCCGCTGCAGCCACATAGGCTACTTTTTCTGATTAGCAGCAAGGGGTCTTTATATGCACTTTCCCACATGCAGGACAGCACATGCTACAGGCTTTGATGAACCAGTTGTGCACCACTGGTTGGAACGGAAAATAGCCCAGTGTTGCCAGGACTTAAAAGTCCTACAACAAACTACTGCACTTGTGGTGGACTTATACCCCAGTCACACGGGAGGCAGCGTTCGCCGCCAACCTCCCTACGCCCAAAAGGACGCCAACCACCCAGCGTTCCATCAGATACATTAATTCAAATACGTTTTAGGCACCGTGTCGGCGCCATGTCGGAGCCTACCACATGGTGACTGCAGCATCGCATGTGTTTGCACTAACCCAGGGCGGCGCCAGGGCGGCGCCAGGGCGCCAACCATTTTGAATGGCGCCGCCGGAACAGGGCGTAAGGAGGTTGCCCGTGCAGCAGCAGCAACCTCCTTGCGTCCAAAATTCCCGAAATCGACGCCGGGAGGTTGGCGTCCTCGCGGCGACAGCACTCAATCAGGCGTAGGGAGGGCGCAAGGAGGAAGTTTTGACGTCGCGAATCGATCGTTAGCGAACACAGGCCTCGTGTGACTGGGGTATTACTGCACTTGTGGGATATCAGGTCACGGTGCTGGTGGCCTGCTTTCCCAGTGAGCAACACTACAATGTCACCATGAGTGCGCACTGTCCCAAGTCAATACCTGTCGTAATATGACCTTAGGTATTGCCAATACGGAGAACCAACCTTGGGCTCCCTATTTAGGACAGTGTTCATTCGCAAACAGCATCTATAAATATGATGTATTTATGTTGGGTACAGATGTGTTTCAGTCGCAGTTTTGGCCATTTTCAGTTCCAACTAGTGGTCCACAACTGGTTCCCCAACAAGTGTTGTATATGCTGTCCTGTCTGTGGGAAAGTGCATATAAAAGACCCCTTGCTGCTTATTGGAAAGAGTAAGTAGCCTATGTGGCGGCAGCAGGTTTCCTCAAAAGAAATATGTCAGACTGACCATATGTTTGAACGTCCAATAGCCAGTGATAAAAATCAATGTGCTTTAGAGGCATCATTAAATAAAACTAAGTTTTATAAAAGACCCATTGCTACTTGTCGGAAAGAGTAGCCTATGTGGCAGCAGCGGGTTTCCTGCAAAGAAATATGTCAGAACGGTTGATGTCCAATAGCAGATGATAAAAATCAATGTGCTCTAGAGGCATCGTTAAATAAAACAAGGTTTACTTTTATTCGTTTCAGCCCTGTGTTATAGTTTAGGTTTGGGGGAGTGCTTAGTTAAACGACACAGAGCTTACCTGTACCCTAAACCCCAGCAGTGCCCGAATTGGGCATTGTAATGCATGTTGGATCCGACCGGCTTTAGGTGAGGTGTGACTGTAAGTCCCCCCTCCACCACCCCCCCCCCCGTCCCCCTCCCCTTCTCCCTCTTCTCCCTCCCCTTCTCCCTCTTCTCCCTCCCCCGTTTCCTTCCCCCTCCTCCCTGCCCCTGCCCCTTCCCCCTCCCCCTGCCCCTTCCCCTTCCCCCCCGCCCCCCTCCCCTCCCCCTCCCCCCCGCCCCCTCCCCCCTCCCCCCCCCCCCCCCCCCCCCCCCCCCCCCCCCCCCCCCCCCCCCTTCCCCCTCATACACGGGCATCTACCCGCCTGGCTCACTGAGCCTCAGTTTGTCCAGTATGCCTGCCTGGTCCCCGGCCCTCTCCACTTGCACGACTGGCTTACTGAGTCTCAGTATGCGCAGCCCGCTGTCCTGGTCCCCTTGCCCACTCCTGCCTCAACCTACACACCTGGCTTACTCAGTCTCACTTTTCCCAGTACGCCCTCCTGGTCCCCAGACCCACCCCTCAACCTACACACCTGGCTTACTCAGTCTCACTTTTCCCAGTACGCCCTCCTGGTCCCCAGACCCACCCCTCAACCTACACACCTGGCTTACTGAGTCTCACTTTTCCCAGTATGCCCTCCTGGTCCCCGGACCCACCCCTCAACCTACACACCTGTCTTACTCAGTCTCACTTTTCCCAGTATGCCCTCCTGGTCCCCGGACCACGCCCTCAACCTACACACCTGGCTTACTCAGTCTCACTTTTCCCAGTACGCCCTTTTGGTCCTCGCGCCCCTTAGATGAGAATCTTCTGGATTCATCCAGAATTCAGGATTTTTTATCTGCCCTAATTTTTTCCGGATATGGTCAACATTTGCGACCATTCCGGCTTCTCTCATCACTTTAGACATCCCACAAATTCACAAAATATTTTCCTGATTTATTTTGTGAGGCCATTTTCATCTATGGAGCACTCCATAAACAACATCCCTATAATGTTGGTTGGTTGTTGGAGTTTAGTATCCTGGCAACATCTAAGGTTATATCAGGATGGATACCGACTTGTGACAGTGTGCACTCATGGCAACTTTATAGTGCTGCCCCACTGGGAAATCAGGCTGCCGGCACCATGACCCGATATCCCGCTCAGTCACATTATCCTGACACTGAGCTAACCAGTCCTTGTCCTATCCTATTAATGCCAAATGCCAGGCTAGCTAGCGACAATTATCAATTTGATTAGTCATTGGTTTGACTCAACCAAGAAGCAAACTCCCAACCTTCCGCATGAGAGGCCTGCATTCTACGAATGCGAGAGAGGGGCGTTTTAATGGTGCATGTAGCACTGGAGGCGCCCTGGGGCGGTGGTGTATCTAACCCATAGATGAAGCCCTAACGAAGCCGACATGCGCTGCCTGCTAATGACGGTGTCACAGATGGACTGGCCGTGTAGTGCACCTGCATAGTCATGTACTGGTCCATCAAAGGCTGTGGTGTGTGCTGTCCTGTCTGTGGGGAAGTGCATATAAAAGACCCCTTGCTGCTAATCGGAAAGAGTAGCCTATGTGGCCACCTATGTGGAGGCAGCAGGTTTCCTCCAAAGAAATATGCTAGAATGACCATATGTTTGATGTCCAATAGGCGATGATAAAAATCAATGTGCTCTAGAGGCGTCGTTAAATAAAACAAACTTTACTTTGTTTTTACTGTGGTCATGCAGTGATTGCTGACCCCCTACTTCTTGTTAGCCCTCTGCATGTCTCCAGTATGTGTGCCCTATTAAAGACGCATACACTGCCAGATGTACATACCATCAAGAGAAACCTAAAGCTGAGAGACATTAAGACCGACTCATGGACATCACTCTCAGCAGAGAGCTAAATGGAGAGCGGCAGTCAAGTAATGAAAGCAGTCTTTGTCGCATCGTGACCAACAGCATGATGATGATGATGATGATGACACTGCCAGATCCTCCTGCTAACCTCCAATCGGCACCCGGGGTCACCTGCCCCTGCCCCAATGTCACCTGTCCCAAGGTCACCTCTCCCAAAGTCAGCTCTCCCAAAGTCACCTGTGCCAAGGTCACCTGCCCCAAAGTCACACTGTGCTGCGTTGTGAGTGTTGAAACCACGAGTTGGCAGAGAGGGGGCACACTGTGGTACAGTGTGAGTGTTGAAACCACGAGTTAGCAGAGAGGGGGGGTGGGCACACTGTGGTACAGTGTGAGTGTTGTAACCACAACGAAGCTTACCAGAGAGGGGGGGGGCCACACTGTGGTACAGTGTGAGTGTTGAAACCATGAGTTAGCAGAGGAGGGCGGGGGCAGGACTGGGGATTGGTACAGTGTGGAGTGGTTGAAACCAGAGTTACAGAGAGGGGAGGGCCACACTGTGGTTACAGTTGTGGTGTTGAAACCACGAGTTAGCAGAGGGGGGGAGATGGCACACTGTGGTACAGTGTGAGTGTTGTTAACCACAAGTTAGCAGGAAGAGGGGGGGGGGGCACAACTGTGGTAACAGTGGGAGTGTTTGAAACCATGAATTAGCAGAGAGGGGGATGTTACTTACGTGTACAGTTGTGAGTGTTGGACCATCATGGAGTTAGCAGGAGGGGGGGGGTGCACACTGTGGTTACAGTGTGAGTGTTGAAACCACGAGTTAGCAGAGAGGGAGGGGGGTGGGGGCCATACTGTGGTACAGTGTGAGTGTTGTAACCACAAGTTAGCAGAGAGGGGGTGGGGACTTTGGTCAGTTGTAAGTGTATGACTAGGTGTTCGCACAGAGGGGGGGGACACACTGTGGTACGGTGGGGGTGTTGAAACCACGAGTTAGCAGAGAGGGGGGGAGGGGGGGTAGACACTGTGGTGCAGTGTGGTGTTGTAACCACGAGTTATGTTAGCAGAGAGGGGGGGGGCACACTGTGGTACGGTGTGGTGTATTGAAACCACGAGTTAAACGGATGGGTGGGGGGGGGGGGGTGGGGGGGGGGGCACACTGTGGTAAAGTGTGAGTGTTGTCACCACAAGTTAGCAGAGAGGGGGTGGGGGGGGGGACACTGTGGTAAAGTGTGAGTGTTGTCACCAAGAGTTCGCACAGAGGGGGGGCACACTGGTGTACGGTGTGAGTGTTGAAACCACAAGTTGGCACAGAGGGGGGGGGGGGGCACACTGTGGTACGGTGTGAGGGTTGAGGGTTCAGTTTCTCCCCTAAGGTTCAGTACAACAATAGACTGGTAACTTCGCCCCGGGCCCTGTCTGCAGTTGACAGTTCAATATGGAGGACTCCGGAGTAGAATGCCTTAGTAACAGTCCACAAATACCAGTCGCGAGGTTATCGCGAATCAATAGCCGGGGAGTGACTGGCCTCCCCTTCCCCTCCTCTGCCTCCCCTCCCCCTCCCATCCACCTCCCCTCCTCTCGGTCCCGTCCCCTCTCCCGCCCACGTTGAGGGCCGGTTGGGAAGGCAAGAGCCGGCCGTTGATATCGGCTGGTATTTCGCAGTGCATCTCGTCGTAATCTCCGTGCACAGTACACGCAGATCGCTGAGCGGCCGCCAGTGGCGCGGCGCGGTCACGTGGTCGTCGGGCAGTGATACGCTATTTCACAATTTATTTGCGCGAGTTTATTCAAGTTCGCGATTTAATAATCGCTTATGCATGGATGGCTGTCAGGTTGTCAGGCAATTGGTCTGATATGAAGAGCCCCAACCTGCAGGTGACACTCTGTGACGTTTGTGACATCATGACACTAATGATACTTCTTACCAATGTGACATTGGTGTCACAGGTGACACAGGTGACACAGGTGGCACTAGTGGCACTGGTGACACTGGTGTCACGGGTGACACTGGTGTCACAGGTGACACAGGTGACACTGGTGATACAGGTGACACTGGTGACACTGGTGACAATTGTGACACTGGTGACACTTGTGACCCAGGTGACACTGGTGACACTGGTGACACTGGTGACACTTGTGACACTGGTGACACAGGTGACACCGGTGACATGGGTGACACTGAAGACATGGGTTACACTGATGACACATTACTTGGGCCATATATTAAATAAGGAAAGTTTGTTTTATTTAGCGACACCTCTAGAGCACATCGATTTTTGTATTGTGTCAGCAGCTATTGCACGTCAAACATATGGTCATTCTCACATATTTCTTTGGAGGAAACCCACTGCCGCCACAGAGGTTACCCTTTCCAATAAGCAGCAAGGGGTCTTTAATTTGCACTTTTCTACAGCCAGGACTGCACTGGGCCCTATATTAAGACAACACACCAAAAGGCACTTTATTACAGGCACTTCTGTTAATTAGCTGGGTGCTGGGTGCAGGGTGCAGGGTGCTAGATGCGGGGTGCTGGGTCCGGGGTGCAGTGTGCAGGGTGCTGGGTGTTGTGTGCTGGGTGCAGGGTGCGGGGTGCTGTGTGCTGGGTGTTGGGTGCAGGGTGCTGGGTGCTGGGTGCAGGGTGCTGGATGCGGGGTGTTGGGTGCAGGGTGCTGGGTGCAGGGTGCTGGATGCGGGGTGCAGGGTGCTGGGTGCAGAGTGCTGGGTGGAGGGTGCTGGGTGCAGGGTGCAGTGTCCTGGGTGCAGGGTGCAGTGTGCTGGCTGCCGGGTGCAGGGTGCAGTGTGCTGGGTGGTGGGTGCAGGGTGCAGAGTGCGGGGTGCTGGGTGCAGGGTGCAGGGTGGAGGGTGCAGGGTGCAGGGTGCTGGGTGCAGGGTGCAGTGTGCTGGATGCGGGGTGCTGAGTGCTGGGTGCGGGGTGCTGGGTGCAGGGTGTTGGGTGCTGGGTGCTGTGTACGGTGTGCGGGGTGCTGGGTGAAGGGTGCAGTGTGCGGGGTGCATGGTGCAGGGTGCAGTGTGCTGGGTGCTGGGTGCAGTGTGCTGGATGCTGGGTGCTGAGTGCTGGGTGTTGGGTGCAGGGTGCTGGGTGCGAGGTGCGGGGTGCGGGGTGCGGGGTGCGGGGTGCTGGGTGCTGGGTACGGCGTGCTGGGTGCGGCGTGCTGGGTGCAGTGTGCTGGGTGCGGGGTGCAGGGTGCGGGGTGCTGGGTGTTGGGTGCAGTGTGCTGGGTGCGGGGTGCGGGGTGCTGGGTGCTGGGTGGGAGGCAATGTACATGGCGAAGGCGCAAAGGGCCACCATGTTGACAGTGCATGTTGTAGACGGTAGTTAGCCGTCGTGGGTGCGGGAAGGCACCGTGATGGGTGGTGTACAGTGGCGGTGTACAGTGGCGGTGTACAGTGACTGTTGATGGCGGTGTACAGTGGTTGTTGATAGGTTTATACAATATTGTATACAGTGGCTGTTGATGGTGTACAGCGGGTGTATACAGTGGCTGTTGATGGTGGTGTTTACAGTGGATGTTGATGGGTCTATGCAGTGGTTGTATACAGTCGCTGTTGATAGTGTTGTATGGTGGATGTATACAGTGGTTGTTGATGGGTGTATACAGTGGCTGTATACAGTGGCTGTCGATGGTGGTGCACAGTGGTTGTATACCGTGGTTGTATTCAGTGGCTAGTGATCGTGGTGTACAGTGGCTGTTAATGGTGGTGTACAGTGGTTGTTGTATGCAGTGGATGTTGATGGTGGTGTACAGTGGTTGTTGTATACAGTGGATGTTTATGGTGGTGTACAGTGGTTGTATACAGTGGCTGTTGATGGTGGTGTACAGTGGCTGTTGATGGTGTACAGTGGTTGTTGTATACAGTGGCTGTTGATGGTGGTATACAGTGGCTGTTGATGGTGGTGTACAGTGGCTGTTGACGGTGGTGTACAGTGGTGATTGTATACAGTGGATGTTGATGGTGGTGTACAGTGGGTGTTGATGGTGGTGTACAATGGTTGTTGTATACAGTGGATGTTGATGTTGGTGTACAGTGGCTGTTGTATACAGTGGATGTTGATGGTGGTGTACAGTGGCTGTTGATGGTGGTGTACAGTGGTTGTTGTATACAGTGGATGTTGATGGTGGTGTACAGTGGTTGTTGTACACAGTGATTGTTGATGGTGGTGTACAGTGGTTGTTGTATACAGTGGATGTTTATAGTGGTGTACAGTGGTTGTTGTATACAGTGGATGTTGATGGTGGTGTACAGTGGTTGTTGTACACAGTGGATGTTGATGGTCGTGTACAGTGGTTGTTGTATACAGTGGATGTTGATAGTGGTGTACAGTGGCTGGTGATGGTGGTGCACAGTGGTTGTTATGTACAGTGGATGTTGATGATGGTCTACAGTGGTTGTATACAGTGGCTGTTGATGGTGGTGTACAGTAGTTGTATATAGTGGCTGTTGATGGTGGTGTACAGTGGATGTTGATGGTGGTGTACAGTGGTTGTATACAGCGGATGTTGATGGTTGTGTTCAGTCGCTGTTGATCGTGGTGTACAGTGGATGTTAATGGTCATGTACAGTCGTTGTTGTATACAGTGGATGTTGATGGTGGTGTACAGTGGTTGTTGTATACAGTGGATGTTGATGGTGGTGTACAGTGGTTGTATACAGTGGCTGTTGATGGTGGTGTACAGTGGCTGTTGATGGTGGTGTACAGTGGTTGTTGTATACAGTGGATGTTGATAGTGGTGTACAGTGGTTGTTGTATACAGTGGATGTTGATGGTGGTGTACATGGGTTGTTGTACACAGTGGATGTTGATGGTCGTGTACAGTGGTTGTTGTATACAGTGGATGTTGATAGTGGTGTACAGTGGCTGGTGATGGTGGTGCACAGTGGTTGTTATGTACAGTGGATGTTGATGATGGTCTATAGTGGTTGTATACAGTGGCTGTTGATGGTGGTGTACAGTAGTTGTATATAGTGGCTGTTGATGGTGGTGTACAGTGGATGTTGATGGTGGTGTACAGTGGTTGTATACAGTGGATGTTGATGGTTGTGTTCAGTCGCTGTTGATCGTGGTGTACAGTGGCTGTTAATGGTCGTATACAGTGGTTGTTGTATACAGTGGACGTTGATGGTGGTGTACAGTGGTTGTTGTATACAGTGGATGTTGATGGTGGTGTACAGTGGTTGTATACAGTGGATGTTGATGGTGGTGTACAGTGGCTGTTGATGGTGGTGTACAGTGGTTGTTGTATACAGTGGCTGTTGATGGTGGTGTACAGTGGCTGTTGATGGTGGTGTACAGTGGTGATTGTATACAGTGGATGTTGATGGTGGTGTACAGTGGTTGTTGATGGTGGTGTACAGTGGTTGTTGTATACAGTGGATGTTGATGGTGGTGTACAGTGGCTGTTGATGGTGGTGTACAGTGGTTGTTGTATACAGTGCATGTTGATGGTCGTGTACAGTGGTTGTTGTATACAGTGGATGTTGATGGTGGTGTACAGTGGCTGGTGATGGTGGTGCACAGTGGTTGTTATGTACAGTGGATGTTGATGATGGTCTACATTGGTTGTATACAGTGGATGTTGATGGTGGTGTACAGTAGTTGTATATAGTGGCTGTTGATGGTGGTGTACAGTGGATGTTGATGGTGGTGTACAGTGGTTGTATACAGCGGATGTTGATGGTTATGTTCAGTCGCTGTTGACCGTGGTGTACAGTGGCTGTTAATGGTTGTATACAGTGGTTGTTGTATACAGTGGATGTTGATGGTGGTGTACAGTGGTTGTTGTGTACAGTGGGTGTTGATGGTGGTGTACAGTTGTTGTTGATGGTGGTGTACAGTGGTTGTATACAGTTGGTGTTGATGGTGGTGTACAGTGGGTGTTGATGGCGGTGTACAGTGGTTGTTGTGTACAGTGGATGTTGATGGTGGTGTACAGTGGCTGTTGATGGTGGTGTACAGTGGTTGTATACAGTGGCTGTTGATGGTGGTGTACAGTGGATGTCGATGGTGGTGTACAGTGGTTGTTGCATACAGTAGGTGTTGATGGTGGTGTACAGTGGCTGTTGATGGTGGTGTACAGTGGTGGACAGTGGGTGTTGATGATGGTGTACACTGGCTGTTGAGTGGTGTATACAGTGGCTGTTGATGGCGGTGTACAGTGGCTGTATACAATGGCTGTTAATGGTGGTGTACAGTAGCTGTATACAGTGGCTGTTGATGGCGGTGTTCAGTGGCTGTATACAGTGGCTGTGATGGGTGTATACAGTGGTGGTGTACACTGGCTGTTGAGTGGTGTATACAGTGGCTGTTGATGGCAGTGGACAGCGGCTGTATACAATGGATGTTGGTGGTGGTGTACAGTAGCTGTATACAGTGGCTGTTGATGGCGGTGTACAGTGGCTGTATACAGTGGCTGTGATGGGTGTATACAGTGGCGGTGTACACTGGCTGTTGAGTGGTGTATACAGTGGTTGTTGAGGGATTCACCATCGTTTACTAATAATGCTGCTCCGACGCCTCCCCGTGGTGGTAACCCTCCCTCCCCGCACCCTGCACCCCGCACCCCCCCCCCCTCCCCCGCTTGCCGCACTCCGCTCTGCGTCGGCCCGGGTGATTGATGCCGCCCGCCTCTCAGTCTTAGCCGTCAGTCGGAGCCGCGCCCGCCATGGAGCAGGAGGAGCCAGCGCCCCCTGTCGGCAACCAGCGCCTGTCTCGGCAGTATGTCCACCACCACCACCACCAGTAGTAGTTGTAGTAGCAGCAGGCGGCCAACTCACCTGCCGTCGGCTCTGCAGCAGTAAGGAGAAGGACCTGAGACTGGTTAGCCACAACCACCACTGGGGGGCGGCACGCGGCGGGCGGGCCACCAGGCGGCGGGATGTACCTATAGAACGCGGCCGTCTTATCTACCACAGACCCCCCGAGCCTGCGCTCCCCTCCACCCCCCTCCACTCCACTCTCCTCCACTCCACTCCACTCCACTCCACTCCACTCCACTCCACTCCACTCCACTCCACTCCACTCCACTCCCCTCTACTCCACTCCACTCCACTCCACTCCACTCCCCTCCACTCCCCTCCACACCCCTCCACACCACTCCCCTCCACTCCCCTCCACTCTCCTCCACTCCACTCCACCCCACTCCACTCCACTCCACTCCACACTCCACTCCACCACTCCCCTATCTCAACTCACTCCACTCCACTCCACTCCCACTCCACTCCACTCCCCTCTCCACTCCACTCCACTCCACCCCCACCCCCTCCCCTCCCACTCCTCTCCACTCCACTCCACTCCACTCCCCCTCCACTCCCTTCCACTCCCCTCCACTCCCCCCCACTCCCACTCCACTCCAATCCAATCCCTCCCCTCCACTTCACTCCCCTCCCCTCCACTCCCCCCACTCCACTCCACTCCACTCCACTCCACTCCACTCCACTCCACTCCACCACCCTCCACTCCGCTCCCCCCCCGCCCGCTCCCCTCCCCTGCACTCCCCCCCCCTCCACTCTCCTCCCCTCCCCTCCGGTCCACTCCGCTCCGCTGTGGGCTTGTAGGTCCCCACACACACACAACCAGCCATGAGGCGTCGGCCCAACACGCAGTAGGCAAAACTCACGGCTCCAACTACAAGCCTTACTTCCTTCACGCCATGTGCTGAGACGGCCCCCCCCCCCACCTCTCCCGCCCCCCGCTGACCGACAAGTGCACGGCCGGCCGGCAGGTGAGCCTGCGCCGGCCGGCAGGTGAGGCGGGCACGCCGGGAGGTGAGACCGCCGTGAGGTGCGCCGGGCACGCTAGCAGGTGAGCCCGCGCCGGCCGGCAGGTGAGGCGGGCACGCCGGGAGGTCAGCCCGCCGGGAGCTGCGCCCGGCGCCGGGGGCCATCAGCCGGCGCGCCGGGAGATATAGGCGTAAGGCGGGCTGCCCGGGCGTGGGGGAAGACAGACAGACATGTGCGGGGTGTTTACGTTGTTGATGCCTCGCCACCCGGTGGCGACCGGTATCACCGCCCGGGGCCGGCGGCAGGAGGAGGCGGAGGAGGCGGAGGAGGCGGCGGGGGAGCAGGGCGACCGTCAGCAGTAAGGAGTAGTGTCCAGCCTCGGGGTCAGCGTTTAGCCCCGTGTGCAGTGTGAAGTGTGCAGTGTGCCTCAACGCCAGATGTCTCACCCCCCCAGCCAGACTGCACACTCCTCCCTCCCACCCCCCAACAAGGTATGTTTGTTCACACCGAGCCGAGTCCTACTCAGAGCAGCCGAGTCCTACTCAGAGCAGCCGAGTCCTACTCAGAGCAGTTGGGTCCTACTCAGAGCAGCTGAGACCTGCTCAGAGCAGCTGAGTCCTACTCAGAGCAGCCGATACCTGCTCAGGGAAGTCGAGTCCTGCTCAGAGCAGCTGATTCCTGCTCGGAGCAGCTGATTCCTGCTCCGAGCAGCCTAGTCCTGCTCGGAACAGCCGAGTCCTGCTGGGATCACCTGAGTCCTGCTCAGAGCAGCTGAGTCCTGCTCAGAGCAGCTTGGTGGCGGGAGGCTATGCCGTCACCTGGTGTCCCAAAACTGGGTGAACACCATGTTCTTTCTCCTAAATTGTCGTTCAGATGATGGTATTACTGCTAATGTTCAGATACAGATTTTGTAGTGATACAGAGTACACACACATATATGTGTGTGATACAGAGTACACACACATATATGTGTGAGTCATGGATTATATATAACAGGTTCCGTAACAGGGGCTAGAAAGTCTTGAAAAGTTTTTAACTGCATTTGCCGGATTTCAAGACCTTGAAAAGCTTTGCATTTAACCTATTTTGGGTAATTAGTCTTGAAAAGCCTTGAATTCCATTCAACTGTCCCCATTGAACTAAATTAGTCTGAAATCGCCATTCGCCATCGTAGTTTTTTTCCTGAAATCCAAATGACAATAGTCTTGAATTCCTATCAAAAAACAGTCTTGAAAAGCCTTGAAATAGCCTTGAATTCCATATCTTCACATGTACTGACCCTGTTTTAAATATAAAGATGATCATCTAGATTTGAAATGATGCGCTATTGCTTCATGAAGTAAAGGAGTTTGCACGTGAGCTGCCGTTATCACCTTGACCTGTAGTATGACAGTGTGTGGGAGTGTGTGCTGTGTGGAGAGAAATACCGCTATGTGAATACCTGGCGATGTGTGGAGAGAGTTACCGTTATATGAATACCTGGGGATGTGTGGAGACTGCTACCATTATGTGAATACCTGGCGATGTGTGGAGAGAGTTACTGTTATGTGAATACCTGGCGATGTGTGGAGAGAGTTACCGTTATGTGAATACCTGGCGATGTGTGGAGACCGCTACCATTATGTGAATACCTGGCGATGTGTGGAGAGAGTTACCATTATGTGAATACCTGGCGATGTGTGGAGAGAGTTACCGTTATGTGAATGCCTGGCGATGTGTGAAGAGAGTTACCGTTATGTGAATACCTGGCGATGTGTGGAGAGAGTTACCGTTATGTGAATACCTGGGGATGTGTGGAGACTGCTACCATTATGTGAATACCTGGCGATGTGTGGAGAGAGCTACCGCTATGTGAATACCTGGCGATGTGTGGAGAGAGTTACCGTTATGTGAATAACTGGCGATGTGTGGAGATGGCTACCATTATGTGAATACCTGGCGATATGTGGAGAGAGTTATCGTTATGTGAATACCTCTGCTAATTATGTGTGTGCAAACACTTCCATTGTGTTGTAGGTCTGCGTGCAATTAGATGTGTACTTGTGTAAGGATCCGGGGGTTGTCACGTGACTAGTGAGGTGGTGCTTAAAGCTGCATAGTCCGATGAAAATATAACATTTTCGAAACCAAATCAATTATCGAGATTTGAATCTACATATTTAACTTAGATAGCGGTGCACTTATTAAACATGTGTAGCCACATAGAAGGGAATACTGAGGCAATTTAATAGAATCCATTACTACAGAAGAGTATGGTGTCAGAGTTTTGGTGTGCTTGCCAAAATAAATTGTGCATGTTTGCACTTCAAATAGATACAAAGTTAGCCATTTAAAATCAAGGTCACTTCAAACTAATGTAACGTAGATTATAATGAACAACCTAATATATTTATCTCAGAAAATGAGAGAAACTCAACACCATCAGACTATCCAACTTGAAGGGGATACGATGTATAAAGAATCTCACAAATATAGTATCATGCTATGTCATCATCATCATGCTGTCGGTCGCGATGCGACAAAGGCTGCTTTCATTACTTGACTGCCGCTCTTCATTTAGCTCTCTGCTGTGAGAGTGATGTCCATGAGTCGGTCTTAATGTTTCTCTGCTTCAGGTTTCTCTTGATGGTATCATTTCATGAAAGCTGCCTGCAAAAGTGTTGAAGTGCTGCTGGCTTTTGCAAGTTACCAGTGGCACTCTCTCGGGGAGCAAATAGAGGTTTCACAATGGCAAGAACGTGTCCAGACAGGCGCAAAACTATTTGTCCCTGTCCGCTATGTCATATGTATGCTATATACAATGCATATATCCTTACTCCAAATAGCAAATAAATAACAAAGCCCATTTCTTGGTCTGAGTACTTTAACCCTGGCAATATAAGTGGCCTTGCCTGCATTACAACTTACACAACTTAAATTGCTGAAGAAGTGATCCAATGTACTCACGTCGCGCCTATATGAGTATAATTTATAGGCGCCGATGGGGTAGCCACCGACACTTCTAGACCAAAGCAAATACCAGAGGCACAATCCAGCCAAGCTTAGTAAATACGTAGAAGGACTTAGTAAATACATAGAAAGACTTAGTAAATACATAGAAAGACTTAGTAAATACTAGAAAGACTTAGTAAATACCTAGAAAGACTTAGTAAATATGTAGAAAGACTTAGTAAATACGTAGAAAGACTTACTAAATACGTAGAAAGACTTAGTAAATACGTAGAAAGATTGAGTACATACATAGACAGACTTAGTAAATATATAGAAAGACTTTGTAAATACATAGAAATACTTAGTAAATACGTAGAAAGATTGAGTAAATACATAGAACGACTTAGTAAATATGTAGAAAGACTTAGTAAATACATAGAAAGACTTAGTAAATTAATAGGAAGACTTAGTACATACTAGAAAGACCTAGTAAATACAAAAAATCACGATAACCCTTCCTTCCATATGAATATGGCCTAAGCTGCTGACACGGCGTAAAGCAACCACCAATCAATCAATCAATCCTTTCTTTTCCGATTCTTCATATCTATATAATACATTATATATCCTATAAAAAATAACATTGTGATATCCCATATCTTTGATATGCCCTGCGCATGTTATGTACTGCAATGGCTAGCACTGGAGCCTGTGTCGAGCCCTTTCATGTGTTTGAACCGTTATGGTCAGGCATTCTTTGTGCATTGTACCCTGATACAGTAGGCCTAGGGGGACATTTCTTTGCACATCATTTCCCTCTCGGCCTGTATATATTGGGCTTTCCTTTGTGATTATCTATTACTATTCCAGTGCGCAAGTACCAGTATTCGCGGCACCAGTAGCGGTGGAGGTGGTGGCGCCACCTGTCCCACAGTGAAGAGGGGGTCACCCATAAAGTAGTACCCAACATCAGGGTGGGCACTAAGGAATATTCCCTTACACACCTTTATAGACAGGATAATTTATTATCATTATATAAAAAGGCGGAGCGGCTTTTCCATTATTGTTATTCGGATTATTACTCTGCAGTAATATGTCTGCTATTTAAGTGTGATTAATATGTATATCGACCTATGGCTGCCTGACTTGATCGATCCTGTGCTGCGCTACTGCAGCGCCACCGCGTGTTGGTGCCTCGCGAACCTCCACTCGGCCATTTCGCACCGGGCTTTCATATATGTTTAATATATATTATATATATTATATATATTATATATGTATATTATATGTTTAATATATATTATATAGATTATATATGTGCTCTATAATTTATATATTAAATACATATTAAATATATCATATATATCATATATATTATATATATATAATATATCAATTTGACAGTCCGAGTGGGTGGGGAGGCGATAACGACCAGACACAGCTGGCTTATATGAGGTCATGCACTAGCTGTGGTTCACAATTTAACAATACAGATATAACTGATGATGGTAGTGTCCTTGTTGATATTCCCATAATAGATTATAGAGCACATATATAATCTATATAATATATATTAAACATATAATATACATATATAATATATATAATATATAATATATATTAAACATATATGAAAGCCCGGTGCGAAATGGCCGAGTGGAGGTTCGCGAGGCACCAACACACGGTGGCGCTGCAGTAGCGCAGCAGAGGATCGATCAAGTCAGGCAGCCATAGGTCGATATACATATTAATCACACTTAAATAGCAGACATATTACTGCAGAGTAATAATCCGAATAACAATAATGGAAAAGCCGCTCCGCCTTTTTATACAATGATAATAAATTATCCTGTCTATAAAGGCGCGTAAGGGAATATTCCTTAGTGCCCACCCTGATGTTGGGTACTACTTTATGGGTGACCCCATCTTCACTGTGGGACAGGTGGCGCCACCACCTCCACCGCTACTGGTGCCGCGAATACTGGTACTTGCGCACTGGAATAGTAATAGATAATCACAAAGGAAAGCCCAATATATACAGGCCGAGAGGGAAATGATGTGCAAAGAAATGTCCCCCTAGGCCTACTGTATCAGGGTACAACGCACAAAGAATGCCTGACCATAACGGTTCAAACACATGAAAGGGCTCGACACAGGCTCCAGTGCTAGCCATTGCAGTACATAACATGCGCAGGGCATATCAAAGATATGGGATATCACAATGTTATTTTTTATAGGATATATAATGTATTATATAGATATAATATATATGATATATATGATATATTTAATATGTATTTAATATATATTTAATATGTATAATGCATCAAATATATATAATATATACATATGTATATATATTATATATAATACATCTAATGTGTAATATAACTACACATTTCTCGATATTTATGAAAGTTCTGCGCAATATTGACTGATTTCAGCGCTTTTTCCCACTTCAAAGTGTGCAACCCCTGATTTTTCGCTTCTAGAGACTGGCGGGAAATTGACGGCAAATGAGGTTTCCGTCTTTTGTCAGAGACCACTTTCGTCCCTCGATTGTTTCCTCACAATTCCCAATGTGTGAAGCCTTTCATCTTTTAGCAGTTCTGAAACGTGAACAACTGACTTTCACGATTCAAAGTATCTAAGGACAATACTCCTAGACCAGATCATGGATTGTTAGTGATGCCGAGTATTACGCAAGCGGATGACGCATTCATCGCTGTATTTAGAAAGCTTTCTTCCACGTATTTTAGGTTGGTTGGTTGTTGGAGTTTTACGTCCTGGCAACATCGATGGTCATATCAGGAAGGCTTATTTGAGGTGAAATGTTGTGTTTTATGAGCATAGTTTCAATGGTGGATGCAATCAAGCATACATCTATGCCTGGAGCAGGCTTTGTTTGTTTGTTGTTGTTTTACGTCCTAGCAACATTTAAGGTCATATCAGGGGATACAGTGGATAATAGATACTGTACTTCCGTCTGCATTGTCCCTAATGCAAATACCATTCACGCTATTCACCCGTAACTGGTTACGTCATGGTGGCTTGGTGGCATTACAAAATGTTGTCGTGCCAAATAGATTTACCCATGTATATTTAGGTGCGATTTATTTACCGTGGAAAGGGTCTTCTACTCGGTGCTGCTCACCATTTCTGCATGAACTGCAGTGACTGGTGTTGTACATTATACAGCAGGAACCACTCCCTTAATTCTACAGGATCAGTGCTGTAACTAATACAGCACTGATCAAACTTAGCTTATTTAGACTGTCAATTACAATAGTAAGATGGCTGGAAGACCAGTGCTCCGGCGCTGACAAATGTGATATTCAGATCAATAAATACTTTACCAACAAAAAAGGGGTCACTGAGTACATTTTCCTGCAATACCAATATAGCAATATACCACCCCTCTAAACGCATACTTGGTCCTATATGGCCTTGTGCACAGTCTGTATGACTGTGGCTTACTCCTCTACCGGACGTGGTAGCCGAATTGGTAGAGCGCAGGCTTCCCGTGCGGAAGGTCGGGACTTCGATTCCTCGTCGAGTCAAACGAATTACTTACACAATTGATACTTGATGCTTCCTAATGTGGTGCTCGGCATTACAAGGATAAGGCAAGGACTGGTTAGCTCAGTGTCTGGATAATGTTACTGAGTGGGATATCGGGTCATGGTGTCGATGGCCTGACTTCCCAGTGGGGGCAGCACTATAAAGTCGGCATGAGTGTGCACTGTCACAGGTCAGCACCGATTCTGATATGATGTTAGATGTTGCCAGGATGTAAAACTCCAACAACCACCCCTCCCTGCACACACACACTTGACCCTATATGGCTTTGTGCAGTAAGTACTGTGGCATTGACTGCACCTGCCTCCTTGTGTGTGTAGTGTGGCGACGAGTGCCCCTCCCTCAGGCCCTCACATTGAATGGCTCTGTTGACATACCTCTATGCGCTCTGTACACATTTGCCGTACAGTGCTGACTCTTCCCCGATCTGCCTGACTGGACGCGGTGGCCCAATTGTTAGAGAGCTGGCTTCTCGTGTGGAAGGTAGGGAGTTCGAATCCTATCCGAGTCAAACCAATGGCTTACAACATTGATACTTGTCACTACCTAGCCTGCCACTCGACATTACTAGGATAGGTCAAGGATTGTTTAGCACAGTATCAGGATAATGTGACTGAGGGGGATATGGTGGCTGGTGGCCTGGTCTCCCAGTGGGGCAGTACTATAAAGTCACCATGAGTATGCACAGTAACAAGTCGGTACCCATCTTTATATGACCTTAGATGTTGCTAGGATGTAAAAGAATAACCAACCAACCGATTATATGTCGCCACTAGCATGTGGCGATGGCAACCCTCAACTATTGATCACGCAACTGAGGAGCTGCTTAAGCCGAGAGGGGGGGGGGGGGCAGAGCGGCGGGATTGCAACCCGGGTTTGAGTTGCCCTGAGCCGTGCCCTGCACAGTGATCAGATGTAGCCATGTCCTAAGCAGCTCGCTGAGCAGCTCGCTGAGCAGCTCTCTGACCAGCTCGCTGACCAGCTGTCTGACCAGCTCCCTGAATAGCTCCCTGAACAGCTCTCTGGACAGCTCTCTGAGCAGCTCTCCGAGCAGCTACCTGAGCAGCTCCCTGAAAAGCTCCCTGAACAGCTCCCTGAACAGCTCGCTGAATAGCTCCCCGAGCAGCTCGCTGAACAGCTCTCTGAGCATTACTCTGAGCAGCTCCATGGGCTGCTCTCCGAGCAGCTCGTTGGGCAGCTCCCTGAGCAGCTCGTTGGGAAGCTCCCTGAGCAGCTCCTTGAGCAACTCCCTGAACCGATCCGGGTGGATGGGCGTTGGCACTAATGAGTAGCACTCGTCGCCTTAATTACACAGTCCGCGCCTGGCAGCCGCACAGGGAGCTGCTCGGCTTCCTGCTGCGAGCAACTCCGAGCTACTCTCTCCGCTTTACTAGTTAGCCGCCAAATGGGGGCCGCCTTACTAACGATCATTGCTCGTCATGGAAAAGGTACAGAATGTCAAAGGTATGATAATGTCAACCTGGGTTATTTGTTGGGTGTTTGCATCCTAGCAACATCGAATGTCATATCAGGACGAATACCGACTTGTGGAACTGCGCACTCATGGCGACTTTATAGTGCTGCCCCACTGGGAGATCAGGCTGCTGGCACCATGACCTGATATCCTACTCATTCGCATTATCATGGCACTGAGCTAACCTGTCCTTGCCCTATTCTAATAATGCGGAGCGCCTGGCTAAGGAGCGACAAGTATTCATTTTTCAGTTATTGGTTTGAGTTGGCGGAGATTCAAACTCCTGACCTTCCGTACGCGAAGTCTGCACTGCACCGATTAGGTGTCCGGTGTGTGAACATGGTGTTTTCTACTTAATGAGAAATTGACTACAAAACAAGTCAGCGAGTATTTTCGATCAAACAGATTGCGTGTAAGTTGTTGGTTTTATTGCAAAGTTGGTTTTATGAAGCTGCTCGCGCCTGGCCATCAGTGCGGGCCGGGTGCGCGTCTTGCTTGCCGCCAGGACACGCTGTTTGTTGACCAGTCCTTCGAAGTCCGGGCCGGTGAGTCTGCAGTGCGGATCGGGGGTACACGCGACTTACCTGGAAGTAATGTGCACATTAGCGGACGGCCGGCGTGCTTTTACGCAGCCGTGACCCAATTCGCATTGACTCTCGTTAGATGCCATCTCGCTACATGTCCGAACGCCGAATGGAGTGGCTTCCTATGTGGCTTCCTATGTGGCTTCCTATGTGACTTTTAGTTGGAACACAAAAAGTGCCTTCCCCGGGTGGCTTCTCCCAGCCGAGCACTGCCTGTCAGTGACTGTAATCTTGATAGTACCTTAAATGTTGCTAGGATGTGAAACCCCCAACAAACAGTGGTTATTAAGGTACATGAAGGATGGTGCAACGTAAACCAGCCACATATCCTAATTTAGTGAGCCGGCTTAGTGAAACCCGCCTGGTTACATGGCTGCCAGGTGGCGTTACACAAATAGATTTACCAATGAATATTTGGTTGTGATGTATTTATCAGAGTAAGGGGTTGCTTAGTACATTTGCCCCCAATATCAATATAGCAATATACCCCCACCCCACTTGACCCTATACGCATTAATGCATTAATTTATAGCATTTTATGGTAAGGATATTCTTCATATGATGTAATCAATCAATCAAAGAACAACTCCGCCCCTCCCCTCCACCAAATTCCTTATACTGCCACAAATGATTATCGCTAAGGTACCCTTGAAGTTGCTGCCATGTTTTCGTTGCTGTTGTTTTGCTTTTTTAAATAAGGGACCCCTTTGAACTGTTAGAGGGATTAGATGAAAGCTGGTACGATGGTGGCTTTCTTCTGGTTTGACTTTGTCGTGAGCAGTAGGCTATGAAAATAGCAAATATTGCACCTAGAGCGGGAATCGAACCCAAATCTCTTGCATTCCAGGCCAGTGTGTTAACCATTACACCACATAGGCTCCTTGGTGTCACCACTCTGCAGACAACCTTTTTATGTTTATTCTCTGTTCTTTTGCCTCTGGAAAGTATCCTCTGGGATCTTCCGAAGTGACTTCTCTAGTAGTTGCTGGACTTTACAGTGAGTTACGTTTGTCTCTTGTCGTTTTACGTCCTAGCAACATCTAAGATCATATCAGGACGACAGCGCGCACTCATGGCGACTGTCATAATCGGTATAGCTATAACTGTCATAAGTGGTATAGCTATGACTGTCATATGTGGTTTAGTTATGACTGTCATAACTGGTTTAGATATGACTGTCATAAGTATTTATTTATGACTGTCATAAGTGGTATAGATATGACTGTCATAAGTGGTATACACATGACTGTCATAAGTGCTAGTGATGACTGTGATAGATGGTATAATTATGACTGGCATAAACGATGCAGCTATGACTGGCCTAATCATTTCAGTTATGACTGTCATAAGCGATTCAGTTATGGCTGTCATAAGTGGTTCAGTTATGACTGTCATAAGTGGTAGTCATGCCTGTCATAAATGGTACAGTTATGACTGTCATGAGCGGTATACTTATGACTGTCATGAGCAGTTCAGTTATGACTGTGATAAGCAGTACACTTATGACTGTGATCAGCAGTACAGTTATGACTGTGATAAGCAGTACAGTTATGACTGTGATCAGCAGTACAGTTATGACTGTGATAAGCAGTCCAGTTATGACTGTGATAAGCAGTACAGTTATGGTTGTGATAAGCAGTACAGTTATGACTGTGATAAGCAGATAGTTATGACTGTGATAAGCAGTACAGTTATGACTGTGATAAGCAGTACAGTTATGACTGTGATAAGCAGTACAGTTATGACTGTGATAAACAGTACAGTTGTGGCTGTGATAAGCAGTAAGTTATGACTGCGATAAGCAGTATAGTTATGACTGTGATAAGCAGTCCAGTTATGACTGTGATACAAAGTATAGTTATGACTGTGATAAACAGTACAGTTATGACTGTGATAAAAAGTGCAGGTATGACTGTGATAAGCAGTACAGTTATGACTGTGATAAGCAGTCCAGTTATGACCGTGATAAACAGTACAGTTATGCATGTGATAATCAGTACAGTAATGACTGTGATAGGCAGTCCAGTTATGACTGTGATAAGCAGTCCAGTTATGACTGTGATAAGCAGTCCAGTTATGACTGTGATAAGCAGTACAGGTATGACTGTGATAAGCAGTACAGGTATGACTGTGATAAGCAGTACAGTTATGACTGTGATAAGCAGTACAGTTATGACTGTGAGAAGCAGTACAGTTATGACTGTGATAAGCAGTACAGTTATGACTGTGATAAGCAGTAGAGTTATGACTGTGATAAGCAGTACAGTTATGACTGTGATAAGCACTATAGTTATGACTGTGATAAGCAGTACAATTATGACTGTGATAAACAGTACCTTTATGGCTGTGATAAGCAGTACAGTTATGACTGTGATAAGCAGTCCAGTTATGACTGTGATATACAGTCCAGTTATGACTGTGATATACAGTCCAGTTATGATGCTATAACAATTGAAGTAACCTAATAATATGGTTTCAACTATTGAATACAGTCGCGACATGTTGGGCACTTTGCACATCCATGATCATTAATTGAATTAATAGCCCTAACGTGAGTTATTTATTGTCATGGCCATGTAACCTAATTAACGGCCGCCTTGTTGTTTACGAGTATATAGACAGCTATGATGGGGGCGGGTATGACGTGGTGTTATGATGTGGGGAGTGCTGCTGGTGCTGTTGGCGCTGCTTGCTCCCAGTCTAGTGGCTCCCACAGGAGCTGCCCCAGCCCACCTTACACTCAGGTGTCTGACCGGGTGCGGTGGGCGAATCGGCAGAGCGCGGGCTTCGCGTGCGGAAGGTCAGGAGTTCGGTTCCCGGTCGAGTCAAACCAATGACTTTAAAATTGATACTTGTCGCTTCCTACTAGTCAGGCGCTCGGCATTATTAGGATATAGCAAGGACTGGTTGGCTCAGTATCAGGATAATGTAACTGAGTGGGATATATCGGGTCATGATGCCGGTCACCTGATTTCCCAGTAGTGCAGCACTATAAACTCACCATGAGTGCACATGTCACAAGTCGGTATCCGTCCTGCTATGGCCTTAGATGTTGCTAGGACGTTAAACAACAAACAAGGCAGGAGACCAGGCGGGATGCCCGAATCGGTAGAGCGCAGGCCTCCCGTGAGGAAGGTCGGGAGTTCAATTGCCCGTCGAGTCAAATCAATGATTTACGAAATGATGATTGTCACTAGCCAGGTGCTCAATAGTATTAGGATATGGCAAGGACTGGTTGGTTCGGTGTCAGGATAGTGTGACAGAGTGGGATTATCAGATCATGGTGCTGGCGGTCTGGTCTCCCAGTGGGGCAGCACTATATATAAAGTCGCCCTGAGTGCGCACAGTCACAAGTCGGTACCCTGATATAACCTTAGATGTTGCCAGGAGGTCAAACTCCAACAACCAAGCAACCAACCCTGAGGCCATGTGGCGCGGCCAGTAGGGAGATCACTGCGCCTACTTCCACAAATACCAAACTCTTAAACAAAATAGAACGACTAAAAGGGAACAGCAGACGACTCACCTTGCGGCGCCTCCTAGCGGGCTTCCGAGGTGGCATTATTTGCGCGGGAGATCTAAGCAAATGGAGCTGCGGGTGTTTCATCGTGTGGCTTTATGGGTGTTATTGTAGATGGCGCTGTGAGTATTACAGCACCCCCCCCCCCCACACACACACACAACCCCGTGTTGTTCGATACTCCTGGCACCGTGTGGACCGGACGCGATGGCAGATTCGGTAGAGCGGAAGGTCGGGAGTTCGAATCCCAGTCGACTCAAACCAATAACTTACAAAAATTGTACCTGTCTGTAAAGTCCTCAGCTGGAATATGTGGTTTGTGTAAGCAGGTTATAATGAAATCAATACAGGTAAGAAGAGAAAGGAAGAGTATAAAGATTGAAATTAGAGAGAGATACAATGCCCCCAGGTTTATTATTATATAGTGGTACATGGATCTGGTAAGGCATACCACCTGACCGTATTCTCTAATGAGCATCAAGCATTTATAGTTCCACTAATGAACATCAAGCATTCCTGTGTCACCATCGCTACCCTGATCTGCCCACCACCACCATGCGGTGTGGCTGCTTGGCCACCACTGCACCACCTGCCTGAGCCGAGTGTGTGGTGATCCGTGACTAATAGAGGGGGGGCAGAGCAGCGGGACTAATAGAGGGGGGAGGGGGTAGTGAGTAGAGCTCTAAGTGCCCCTTACACACTATCTCTAGTACCTCCTTCACACTATCTACCTAATACACAATGACTATTGACCATAAGATCACCAGCAACTACATAAATACATTCATGCACCTGGTGCTATATACCATTTACCATTATAGACCATTTGCATTCCCCCACCAATGCGTTTTATCAGAATATTTTACATGTCGCTACCTATCCTGGCGATTGGCATTAATAGGATAGGGCAAGGACTCGCTGGATCAGTATCAGGATAATGTGATGTGGGATATGGGCCCATGGTGCCGGCGGCCTGATCTTTAAGTGGGGCAGGGGGAAGCACTATAAAGTCACCATAAGTGCGTACTGTCACAAGTCGGTACCCGTCCTGATATGACCATATATGTTGTTAGGACGTAACACAACATCTGTACTGTGTGTCTGAGTAAAGCCGTGTTTACACGGGCGAGTTAAGTCGCTTCACATAAATCGCCTTGTATAGTTCGCCTCGCATTCGCCGTGTAAACTTTACTCTGAAGCGGATTAGGGCTGATTCGATTCATATGATGCACTTGATGTAAACCGCCTCGCGAGGTAGTTTATATGAAGCGATCTAACTTGAGTCGGCCTATCTTGCCTGTGTAAACGCAAGCGAAGTAGTTGAGGCGGATTAAGGACGTCACAGTCGAGACCTGAATTTGTTGACTTTCCGGTAAATTTGTTCTATGAAACTACCAGCTGTGCACAGATATTTTTGTCATCATTTATTTTTAGGGTTTCACTGCCCAGCAGAAGTTTTGACCGTTCCAAAACAATACGATTCAGTCAAAACAGATCTAGGTCGAACCCACACTCTCTCGTGGTGACGTCGACTAACTGAAACTGGCGCTGGTTAGTATGGACTTGCTCATGCGCAGATATCGATTTCCGCCTTCAAACTCGGTGCGTGTAAACGCGCTACTACTTCGCTTCATATAAATCGCTTTGTGTAATTCGCTTTACAATTGCCCGTGTAAACACGGCTTTTGTGAGCTCAAGCCGTGGTATTTGGCCTTCTGTTGTGGCTTCCCCCCCCCCCTACACACCGCCCCCCGCGCCCCCTGCCACGGCCCGCTGTACACTGCTGTTAGATCCGCCATTGATTCACTTAACTGTACGCTCGTTGTTTGGTTGTTGGAGTTTTACATCCTGACAACTGCTAAGGTCATATCAGGACAGGTACTGACTTGTGACAGTGTGCACTCATGGGGAATTTATAGTGCTACCCCACTGGGAGACAAGGCCACCACTGGGAGATAAGGGCCCATATGTATGAGCCCGGGTTAGCTGACGTAACCCTCCGTCGTGCGGATTTCCCGGGTTAGTGGCGAAAAGTCTGTATGTATGTGTCGGGGTTAAACTAACTCGGCGAGTTTAAAGTCGCCTGCACTAACCCCATGTGAAAGGAGGGTTAAAGGTGGGGTTAGGCACCGATTATGGCCAAATCTATTCAATGCGATCATATTTAACAGAATTACATACGCAATAAGTGAAATTTTATCAATTTAGCCCTAAATTCGAACCCTCCTTAAGGCTACCGCCGCATTAGCGGCGATATTAATAGTTATATTTTCGAATCGACGAAGGTACAGCCAACAAACCGCCGCCGCTGCCAGTATGGAAAGCGACGTCGATGTGGCGGCGGTGGCGATTTGTTTACTTTCCTTTCATCGATTCAAAAATATAACTATTAATATTGCCGCCAAAGCGGCGGTAGCCTTAAGGAGGGTTCGAATTTAGGGTTAAATTGATAAAATTTCACTTATTGCATATGTAATTCTGGTAAATATGATAGCATTTTATATATTTGAGCCTAATATATGGCTACAAAAGCAGAGGGATTTCCCAAATCTATAAATAACTGAAACGTTAGCTAACCCGCGCGCGCTTTGGTCACATACATCCCCCGTGACACATTTGGAACTCTGGGGTTAGCCAACCCGGCACCCTCCTTTAAGTTTAACCCTGATCCAGTTAAAAATTGGCTCATACATATGGGCCCTGGTCACCAACACCAACACGATATCTCATTCAATCACATTATCCTGACACTGAGCTAACCAGTCCTTGCCCTATCCTATGAATGACGAGACCAGAAGGGATGGCCGAATGAGTTAGAGCGTCCGTCTTCCATGTTGGTAGATCGTGGGGTCGTGGGTTCGAACCCTGGTCGAGTCAGACCAATGACTTGACAATTTATACTTGTCGCTTCCTAGCCTGGTGCTCGGCATTATTAGGATAGGAAAAGGGCTGGTTGGCTCAGTGTCAGGATAATGTGACTGAGTGGGATATCAGGTCATTGTGCTGGTGGCAGCACTATAAAGCAACCATGTGTGTGCACTGTCACAAGTCGGGTCCCGTCCTGACATGACCTTAGATGTTGCTAGGACGTAAAACAACAAATTTGAATGACGATCGCCAGGCTGGGAATCGACAAGTATCAATTTTATAAGTCATCGGTTTGACTCGACCGGGAACCAAACTGCCAACCTGCCACACGCGAGGACCGCGCTCTACCGATTCGGCCACCGTGCCCAGTCTTAACTGTAGGCGAAATTACGCTATCATGACACGACGCACACTGCCTTCCCTTCAGGCGGAATTAGGCCATCATGACACGACGCACACTGCCTTTCGAGCAGGCGGGCCGCGGGTTCGTGTAATTAATTATGAACACATCCGTCACCGCCAGGCTCACCAACAGTTCGCTCACACTTTGTTGTTACTGCCAGGGTCACCAACAACTCGCTGACACTTTGTTGTTACCGCCAGGCTCACCAACAGTTCGCTGAAACTTAGTTGTTACCGCCAGGCTCACCAACAGTTCGCTGACACTTTGTTGTTACCGCCAGGATCACCAACAGTTCACTGACACTTTGTTGTTACTGCCAGGCTCACCAACAGTTCGCTGACACTTAGTTTTTACTGCCAGGCTCTCCAACAGTTCTCTGGCACTTTGTTGTTACCACCAGCCTCACCAACAGTCGCTGACACTTTGTTGTTACCGCCAGGCTCACCAACATTTCACTGACACTTTGTTGTTACTGCCAGGCTCACCAACAGTTCGCTGACACTTTGTTGTTACCGCCAGGCTCACCAACAGTTCTCTGACACTTTGCTGTTACCGCCAGGCTCACCAACAGTTCGCTGACACCTTGTTTTTACCGCCAGGCTGACCAACAGTTCTCTGACACTTTGTTGTTACCGCCAGGCTCACCAACAGTTCACTGACACTTTGCTGTTACCGCAGGGTCACCAACAGTTCGCTGACACTTTGCTGTTACCGCAGGGTCACCAACAGTTTGCCGACATGTTTCTGTCACCGCCAGGCTCACCACCAGTTCGCCGACACTTTGCGCCATTTGAAGTGTTCTCGCGGCCCATGCGTGAAGGCTCATCGTGTGTGATTGATACCAGTCTCAACGCCCGAGTAATGCTACAACGAATAAGGGTTTGCACAATCTTGACAAAATGCCCAAAATAAAGTCTTGAACGCCCAAACGGTAAAGGAACGACAAATTCCTGACCTAAAAACTTACAAAAAATATATGTGCAAAATAAGGCTAGGAAACCCCCACTAAGCTGCACAGCAAAGGGGCATGTGACATGTCACGGCCCACCAGCGGGACGCCCAATGGAAGGTAACCATGCCAAAATTAGCCGGATAACACACCACACAGCTATGTACAAGCCTATGGTATGTAAATAGGAGTAGGCTAGTCTAGTAATAAGAGTAGAACAAAATAAAATACATATATGCCAAGAAAATAAAACAAAACTAACATAGGCTACTAACCATACCAACCAATTATCTATCTGCTACCAAAATGCAGGCAATCACATACCTTATCAGCAGCCACTGTGTGGTAAGATAACACCAACACTACAACTGGCCAGCATTGAAAACAAGCCTGGGTACCCAGGCTTATATGCTATGGACAGTATAAATACAGCCTCAATAAAAAAAAAATTTTAATACAAAAAAATCTTTTGAATTTTTTATTTTTGGAGGAGGAGGAGGAGGAAAGAGGGCAAATTCGACCGACAACAGTGTTTTGAATGGCTAGGTGTGTGGCTCATTAACGCATCTAGGACAATTGTTAAGTATAATAAAGATGTTAATTGCCTAGTTGCTTCTTTTGCTTTATAAAAATAGCTTACAGAAACCTTGTGAAGTAACACCATATAGAGTTGACATGCATATAATCATTATAATGTCATGTTTTTGGGGCCATAACAAATTAATTTCTTACCTGAAAAGGCGCTAAAAAAGCCTTAATTTGGTTGGTGAATAGCTGGATGTACCCTGAAATGAACAGGAAATAGGATAGGGACATGCGCAATGCGTCATGGTCTGATCACAGGCAACACTATCTATATGTGGGGCCTTGTCCTGTCAAGTCGGTAGTCTTTTGGTTGAAGGCACGCTGCCATGTCCATTGTATAAGGATATATCCGAATACATGGTGTGTGTTTGTGTGTTCTTGTTGCTTTACATCCTAACAACATCTAAGGTCATATCAGCACGGGTACCGACTTGTGGCGGGGCTCACTCATGGTGACTTTATAGTGCTGCCGCACTGGGAGACCAAGCTGCCTCACCATGACCCGACATCCCACAGTCACATTATCCTGATACTGTGCTAACCAGTCCTTGTCCTATCCTATTAACTGATTAATGCCGAGCGCCAGTCTATGTGGGTTGGTTGTTGGGAGTTTTACATCCTAACAACATATAAGGTCATATCAGGACGGGTCCCGACTTGTGACAGTGCTCACTCATGTTGACTTTATAGTGCTTCCCCACTGGGAGACCAGGCCGTTTGCACCATGACCCTGATATCCCACACAGTCACATTATCCTGATATTGTGCTAACCAGTCCTTGTCCTATCCTATTTATTCTGAGCGCCATGCTAGGTATAGACAAGTATCAATTGCATAAGTGATTGGTTTGACTAGGCTGGCGAGTACAGGGAGTTGAACGGGCTGGCGGCTCGTCTCATAGCGCCCTTATCGCGCGGCGTGTGTCGGCCTTCGTTGCTGTCAGGATTAGTTACAGAGTAGATACCAGCGCCTCAAGCGGTCACCGGCCGCACTCCTCTAGTACTCACAGTAGACACATCTGGCCGTTGTTGTTGGATGCACGCCGTCACGTCGCAAATATCGTCAGCCTGCAACGTCTCCCTGCATCCCGCCCAGCCCCACCCGCCCCGCCTGACTTTAGATGTTGCTAGGACGTAAAACAACAACAAACAAACAAAGCAAAACAGCCAATCTCGCCGAAAAAGAACGTCCAAATTATAGATGACTTTGAGCGGACTTCGTTAGTGCCAGGTCAGTACTCAGAGCGCGGTGTCACTCAGGAGCAGCTGGACCCACACCACACGCAGCGGAGTGAGTGACGACACAATGAGAATTAGCAGAACTCACAAGTCAACACAATAGTCCTACTCAGTGTCATCTGCGACCGAATTCAGATGGCCGTCATACTTGTTGGTTTTGGAAGTTTTACATCCTGGCAACATCTAAGGTCATATCAGGACGGTTACTGACTTGTGACAGTGCACACTCATGGCGACTTTATGGTGCTGCCCCATTTTGGGAAATCAGGCCACCGGTACCATGACCTGATATCCCACTCAGTCACATTATCCTGACACTGAGCTAAGCAGTCCTTGCCCTATCCTAATAATGCAAAGTGCCGGGCGAGTGGGCGACAATTCTATATATTTAAGTCATTGGTTTTACTCGACCAGGGTTCGATCTTCCAAAATGGGAGACGGAGGCTCAACTCATTCGGTCATCCCTTCAGGTCGTAAAGGTTATGTAAAACATGTTGTGCAGTATATTTGGAATACAGTGACCTTTTAAACGACCGAGCGCAAAGGGAGAGAGGTGGGTGGAGAGAGTGGCGCTGCATATTGATTGCTAAGATGGCTTAGTTGAGTCGTGCAATCACTGTTGAGGATTGGATCGGTAAGCTGATGACGTCATGTTAATTAGATTGCCCAGTAGAGTGTGCCTGTATGGATGGAGGGAGCCTTGCTAGAGCTTATACATCGGGTATAAGCAGTCTCTTAATCTCACCTCACTCTACACCCACACCCTACCTACCCACCTCACTGCCACTCCCAACCACTCCTGTCACTCCTTGTCACTCCTCGCCACTCCCTACCATTCCTTTCACTCCTCGCCACTCCCTGCCATTCCGTTCACTCCTTGTCACTCCCTGCCATTCCTTTCACTCATTGTCACTCCTCGCCACTCCCTGCCATTCCTTTCACTCCTTGTCACTCCCTGCCATTCCTTTCACTCCTTGTCACTCCCTGCCATTCCTTTCACTCCGTGTCACTCCTTTTCACTATTTGTTACTCCTTTTCAGTCCACGCCAATCCCTGCCACTCCATACCATTTCCTGCCAACCTCTGGAAGTCTGTCTCATATAATATATACTGCATGCGATAGTCCAATCGATAGATTGCAGGCTTCCCGTGCCGAAGGTTGGGAGTTTGATTCCTGGTCGAGTCAAACCAATGACTTACAAAATTGATACTTGTTGCTACCTAGTCTGGCACTCGGCATTAATAGGATAGGGCAATGACTGGTTAGCTCAGTGTCAGGATAATGTGACTGAGTGGGATATCGGGTTATGGTGCTAGCGGCCTGGTCTCCCAGTGCGGCAGCACTATATAGTTGCCATGAGTGTGCACTGTCACAAGTCATTACCCATCCTGATATGAACATTGATGTTGCCAGGATGTAAGATTCCACCAACCAAGCAACATGTTGCTGTCACGTGACTGACCGGGCGTTCTGTCAAAGGTTACCGGTGGAGGCAGGCAGTGGTTGGGTGCATTGACACCTTCTCACTTATTCATTCAGCTGTGGTTTGTTGTTGGAGGCTTATGTCCTGGCAACATCTAAGGTCATATCAGGAAGGGTATTGACTTGTGACAGTGTGCACTCGTGGCAACTTAATAGTGCTACCCTACTGGGAAATCTGGTTGTCAGCACCATGACCCGTTTTCCCCACACACTCACATTATCCTGATACTGTGCAAACCAGTCCTTGTCCTATCCTATTAATGCTGAGCACCAGGCTAAGTAGTGACAAGTATTAATTTTGTAAGTCAGTGGTTTCACTCGGCTGAGATTCGATCTCCCGACCTTCCACAAGGGAAGCCTGTGCTCTACCGACTAGGCCACCGCTTCCGGTCCGCGATCACTCAAAGAGAAGGGAGTCTGCGCCAATCTGTCCCCGTCCTGATATGACCTTAGATGTTGCTAGGACGTAAAACAACAACAAACAAACAAACAAAGAAGTCTACCACATATAATGATAACATGGCCGCTTTAAAAAAAAAACTAGCTAGTGCTTTATCAACATATATTATACATAAACAGTTTGGCCCTGGTAATACAGAATAACAAAAGACGGAGTGGTTGAGAAGAGTATATATTCTCTGGCAGGAATATATTAATTGCCCACCTAAAATTTAAAATCCGACCGTCTGAGCGGGTCTGGCAGCAGTAGTGACCAGACGCAGCTGGTATCAGGGCGGTCAGGAGCCACACACAGGAGGCAGACTAGTGGAGGATGTAGGAACTAGACTAGGCAGCAGCAGTGGCAGTACTAACTCAATGACTCTAGTACAGTAGGAGTAACTAATAACATGACAGTACAGGGTGTAGTAACTAATATAGGGAAAGGTAGTTGGTCGTGTCCTTGTTTATATTCCCATAATAGATTATAGAGCACATTATATTTTGCACATTATACCTGATACATTACACAGGAGACATTATACTTCACACATTATGCTTTATACGTTACACATTATTCTCTTTACACACCCATTATAAATAACACAGGACATGTTATATATTATCCATAAGGCATTTTTTAACAGGACGCAGTGGCCGAATAGGTAGAGCGCAGGCTTCCCATGCGGAAGGTCAGGAGTTCAATTCCCGGCCGAGTCAAACCAATGACTTATACAATTGATACTTGTAACTTCCTAGCCAGGCGCTTGGCATTAATAGGATAGGGGCATTTCGCCTCCGATTTTGTATGGGTGTATTTCGAGAGATCTCCTCTCCTGTCTGCTTTGTGAAGCTGACTTGGCGAAGCTCAGTTAAATTATTGATTTATAAATCAGTGGGCGTGTTTGTCTGCTTGTTCGTTTGTTTAGTTATGTTTGCGTGCTCTTACCAATCACCGGGATCGCGTCTTTTCATTTGCGTTGTGGCACCCAGGAGAGTTTGCCATTCGGATGTGATCTGCGGGCAGCGGAAGCTGCTGGTATTTCGGGCTCTGTACCTTTCGGAGCAGGCCGAGCTGTCAGGACATGCGAAGGATGCCGTAGATAAGTAAAAGTGTCCGAACGTCAATTTGCCTCCACCTCCCTCACCCGCCCCTCCCCTCCCCTCCCCCCCCCCCCCCTCCCCTCCCCTCCCCTCCCCTCCCCTCCCATCCCCTACCCTGCCCTGCCCTGCCCTCCCCTCCCCACTCCTCCCCTTCCCTCCCCTCCCCTCCCCTCCCCTCACAGGGCAGATAGGTCTGTGTGAGGGTTAGTCACAGACAGGTGGTGTTTGATAGGTCTGTGTGAGGGTTAGTCACAGACAGGTGGTATTTGATAGGTGTGTGAGGGTTAGTCACAGACAGGTGGTATTTGATAGGTATGTGTGAGGGTTAGTCACAGACAGGTGGTATTTGATAGGTCTGTGTGAGGGTTAGTCACAGACAGGTGGTATTTGATAGGTGTGTGAGGGTTAGTCACCGACGGGTGGTATTTGATAGGTCTGTGTGATTGTTAGTCACAGACAGGTGGTGTTTGATATGTCTGTGTGAGGGCAGGTCACAGACAGGTGGTGATCGATAGGTCCGTCTGAGGGTTAGTCACATACAGGTGGTGTTTGATTGGTCCGTGTGAGGGTTATTCACAGACATGTGGTGTTTGATATGTCTGTGTGAGGGCAGGTCACAGACAGGTGGTGATCGATAGGTCCGTCTGAGGGTTAGTCACATACAGGTGGTGTTTGATTGGTCCGTGTGAGGGTTATTCACAGACATGTGGTGTTTGATATGTCTGTGTGAGGGCAGGTCACAGACAGGTGGTGATCGATAGGTCCGTCTGAGGGTTAGTCACATACAGGTGGTGTTTGATTGGTCCGTGTGAGGGTTATTCACAGACATGTGGTGTTTGATAGGTCCATCTGAGGGTTAGTCACATACAGGTGGTTTTTGATAGGTCCGTGTGATGGTTAGTCACATACAGGTGGTGTTTGATAGGTCCGTGTGAGGGTTAGTCACATACAGGGGGTGTTTGATAGGTCCATGTGAGGGTTAGTCACAGAGAGGCGGTGTTTGATAGGTCCGTGTGAGGGTTAGTCACAGACAGGTCGTGTTTGATAGGTCTGTGTGAGGGTTAGTCACATACAGGTGGTGTTTGATAGGTCAATGTGAGGGTTAGTCACAGACAGAGGGTGTTTGATAGGTCTGTGTGATTGCGGGTCACAGACCAGTGGTGTTTGATAGGTCTGTGTGAGGGTTAGTCACAGACAGGTGGTGTTTGATAGGTCTGTGTGAGGGTTAGTCACAGATAGGTGGTGTTTGATATGTCTGTGTGAGGGTTAGTCACAGCCAGGTGGTGTTTGATAGGTATGTGTGAGGGTTAGTCACAGACAGGTGGTGTTTGATAGGTCCGTGTGAGGGCTACTCACAGAGAGGTGGTGTTTGATAGGTCCGTTTGAGGGTTAGTCACATACAGGTGGTGTTTGATTGGTCTGTGTGAGGGTTACTCACAGACATGTGGTGTTTGATAGGTCCGTCTGAGGGGTAGTCACATACAGGTGGTGTTTGAAAGGTCCATGTGAGGGTTAGTCACAGAGAGGAGGTGTTTGATAGGTCCATGTGAGGGTTAGTCACAGACAGGTGGTGTTTAATAGGTCCGTGTGAGGGTTAGTCACATACAGGTGGTGTTTGATAGGTCCATGTGAGGGTTAGTCACAGACAGAGGGTGTTTGATAGGTCTGTGTGATTGCAGGTCACAGACTACCAGTGGTGTTTGATAGGTCTGTGTGAAGGTTAGTCACAGACAGGTGGTGTTTGATAGGTCTGTGTGAGGGTTAGTCACAGATAGGTGGTGTTTGATAGGTCTGTGTGAGGGTTCGTCACAGAGAGGTGGTGTTTGGTGAGGAGGGTGGGTAGGGGTGGGGAGGGGAGAGGTCCCCCATGATGTTTCAGCCTCTTTGCCCACACTGCGCCGCCTTTAACTGTCCATTGACCAGCAAGTCGCGCATATAAGAACATTAGATGTGCTCGAGCTATACGGAGCCTATTTATGTACTCGAGCTATACGGAGCCTATTTATGTGCTCGAGCTATAAGGAGCCTATTTATGTGCTCGAGCTATACGGAGCCTATTTATGTGCTCGAGCTATACGGAGCCTATTTATGTGCTCGAGCTATACAGAGCCTATTTATGTGCTCGAGCTATACGGAGCCCATTTATGTGCTCGAGCTAGACAGAGCCTATTTATGTGCTCGAGCTCATTATCATCATGCTGTCAGTCGCGATGCGACAAAGACTGCTTTCATTACCTGACTGCCGCTCTCATTTGTGTGGTTGTACATTTCATGAAAGCTACCTGCAAAAGTGTTGAAGTGCTGCTGGCTTTTGCAAGTTACCAGTGGCACTCTCTCGGGGAGCAAATAGAGGTTTCAAACCAGCAAGAATATGTCAAGACAGGCGCAAAACTATTTGTCCCTGCAGTGGCTGGTCGGGAGATGTTGGGAGTTCCATACATCAACCGCCCTTAATGCTGCCACAGTGACATGGTTTTCTGTTTAGGGTTTGCTTCCTTAGCCTTCGGTTCTGTCAAGAACCTGTACCACAAGGCAGAGCTATATGGTGCCTATTTATGTGCTCGAGCTATATGGAGCCTATTTATGTGCTCGAACTATATGGTCCCTATTTATGTGCTCGAGCTATATGGAGCCTATTTATGTGCTCGATCTATATGGTGCCTATTTATGTGCTCGAGCTATATGGAGCCTATTTATGTGCTCGAGCTATACGGAGCCTATTTATGTGCTCAAGTTATATGGTGCCTATTTATGTGCTCATGCTATGCGGTGCCTATTTATGTGCTCGAGCTATGCGCTGCCTATTTATGTGCTCGAGCTATACGGAGTCTATTTATGTGCTTGAACTATATGGTGCCTATTTATGTGCTCGAGATATGCAGTGCCTATTTATGTGCTCGAGCTATGCAGTGCCTATTTATGTGCTCGAGCTATACGGAGCCTATTTATGTGCTCGAACTATATGGTGCCTATTTATGTGCTCAAGCTATGTGCTGCCTATTTATGTGCTCGAGCTATGCGCTGCCTATGTATGTGCTCGAGCTATGCGGAGCCTATGTATGTGCTCGAGCTATACGGAGCCTATTTATGGCTGTAGTCATTACCCGATCGTCGGCAGATGTCCCGAAATAGAGATTCAATTAACGTCAGAATCCATCATAAGTATCAGCTGGGTGCGAGTGGACCGGACCTTGCGGCTGGTAGGACGAGGTGCCGGCGTGCTTTGTGTGGATACGTATTTGGAGGCAACCAAAGGCTCCGACCCTTCTAAGTGGATTTACTTCCTAATTACATCAATTCAGCTCATTCTCCATATGGACTCACACCAGACGGGATGGCCGAGTGAGTTGAGCGTCCGTCTGCCATTTTGGTAGATTGTGGGATTTGAACACACTGGTTCGAAATCCTGGTCAAGTCAAAGCAATGACTTAAAAATTGATGCATGTCACTTCCTAGTTTGGTGCACAGCATTAATAGGATAGCGCAAGGACTGGTTAGCTCAGTGTCAGGAGTGGGATATCACATGGTGCTGGCGCCCTGGTCTCCCAGTGGACCAGCACTATGAAGTTGCCATGTGTGTGCACTGTCAGTGGGGCACCACTATAAAGTTGCCATGAGTGTGCACCGTCACAAGTCGGTACCTTTCCTGATATGACCGTAGATGTTGTTAGGATGTCAAACAATAAGAAATAGAAGTTGTTAATGGAGTCCCCCAATAGCGGATGTCTACTTTTTATGCTGCGGGGTCATTAATACCCCCATCATACCAAACTAGTTTTCACTACGTTCTTGAAAATGTTGCTAAACGGACTCAAACTGTGTGCAAACGGAATGGACGTTGTAGCAATTTTTTACAGGTTTTTTTTTACAAACGGAATGGACAGGCTAGAACGGAATGGTGCTCTAAAACTTTGACCCTACCCCAAAGTTGTCTTGCGGCCACGTTCTACTCCAACCACAGCCCCTTTTAGAACGTGGTCGGACGTTCTGAGAACTAGTTTGGTGTGATGCGGGTGTAAACAAACAGATCAGTCGGGGAGAGTTCTTGGCCCATATGTATGAGCCAATTTTTAACCGGACCAGGGTTAAAGGAGGGTGCCGGGTTAGCTAACCGCAGAGTTCCAAATGTGTCACGGGGGATGTATGAGACCAAAACGCGCCCGAGTTAGCTAACGTTTCAGTTATTTATAGATTTGGGAAATCCCTCTGCGTTTGTAGCCATATATTAGGCTCAAATATATTAAATGCTATCATATTTAACAGAATTACATACGCAATAAATGAAATTTTATCAATTTAACCCTAAATTCGAACCCTCCTTAAGGCTACCGCCACATTGGCGGCGATATTAATAGTTATATCTTCGAATCGACGAACGTAAAGTAAACAAATCGCCGCCGCCGCCGCCGCATCGACGTCACTTTCCATACTGGTGGCTGCGGCGGTTTGGTTACTGTACGTTCGTCGATTCGAAAATATAAATAATAATATCGCCGCCAATGCTGCGGTAGCCTTAAGGAGGGTTTGAATTTAGGGTTAAATTGATAAAATTTCACTTATTGCGTATGTAATTCAGTTAAATAAGATCGCATTGAATAGATTTGGCCATAATCGGTGCCTAACCCTACCTTTAACCCTCCTTTCGCATGGGGTTAGTGCAGGCGACTTTACACTCGCCAAGTTAGTTTAACCCCGACACATACATACAGACTTTTCGCCACTAACCCGGGAAATCCGCACAATGCCGGGTTACGACCGCTAACCCGGGCTCATACAATATGGCCCCTTATATCTTTAGTTTGTTCTGTGCTTGTGTATTTATTGATATATCCTGGGTGGACTTCTTATATTATAAGACGCCAGGGTTCTAGGGCCAGCATGTGAAGGCCTTCCCCCCCCCCCCCCCCCCCTTTCCCACCCCCTCCCCACCATTGCCCTCCCCACCATTGCCCTCCCCATCCCCACCATTGCCCTCCCCACCATTGCCCTCCCCGCCATTCCCATCCCCACCCTACCCGCACCCGCCCGCACTCGAACACGGCCCGCTAACGATACCCACTCGGGCGGGGCGCGTGTGGGTGGGTGTTCGACACGTTCGACACGTCGGACACGTCGCTGTGCCGTGTAATAAGTGCCGGTGTGCGACCACTCACCACACGGTGGCGCTGACTGGCGACAAACCGCCCCTGGTGGCAGCTGCCGGGATCTGTGTGTCGCACGGGCTGCCGCTACATTCTAGTCGCGAAGGACCAGACGCGGTGGCCGAATCGGTAGAGCGCGGGCCTCGCGCGCGGGATATTGAGAGTTTGGTTCCCGGTCGAGTGAAACCAATGACTTACCCAATTGATACTGGTCACTTCCTAGTCAGGCGCTCGGCATTAATAGGACAAGGACTGATTAGCTCAGTGTCAGGATAATGTGACTGAGTGGGATATCGGGTTATGATGCTGGTGGCCAGATTTCCCTATTTCCTCCCCTATCATCCCCCCACTCCTCCCCCCACACCTTCCCCACTCATCTCACCCACTTCTCTCCCCCAATCCCCCCCCCCACTTCCCCCACTTCCCCCACTTCCCCCCCCCCCCACTCCTCCGCCTCCAGTCCTCCAATCCCCACCCCCCACACGACAGGCACAGACGGCCACCCCCTGTGCGCTTTTTCCACCTGTTTTCAGATTTACTTCAATTGGAATCAATCCGCGGAGGGTTATTTACTAGCTGGGAGGCTGTGCTAGTTTGTTGGTTGGTTGGTTGTTGGAGTTCCTGGCAACATCTGAGGTCTATATTCAGGTTGAGTATTTTATGGTGTGTGTAAGGTCTAGTGTACTTGGCTTTGCCACGTGATCTATCCGGGTTAATTATTAAGTTCTTTTGAGGTCATACAGTTTTGCATTTTTATATATCAGTCCGGGGGATGATTTCAGATAATTTTACATTTTGAGACAAATGTACTCACATTATGTACTCGTGTATTCAATATCTACTATTGACGAAGCGAATTCAAATATAGAGCACATATTAGTGTAACCAAATATAGAGCACATATTAGTGTAACCAAGTATAGAGCACATTAGTGTAACCAAATATAGAGCACATATTAATGTAGCCAAATGTAGAGCACATATTAGTGTAACCGAATATAGAGCACATATTAGTGTAACCAAATATAGAGCACATATTAGTGTAACCAAATATAGAGCACATATTAGTGTAACCAAATATAGAGCACATATTAGTGTAACCAAATATAGAGCACATATTAGTCTAACCAAATATAGAGCACATATTAGTCTAACCAAATATAGAGCACATATTAGTGTAACCAAATGTAGAGCACATATTAGTGTAACCAAATATAGAGCACATATTAGTGTAACCAAATATAGAGCACATATTAGTGTAACCAAATATAGAGCACATATTAGTATAACCAAATATAGAGCACATATTAGTATAACCAAATATAGAGCACATATTAGTGTAACCAAATATAGAGCACATATTAGTGTAACCAAATATAGAGCACATATTAGTGTAACCAAATATAGAACACATATTAGTGTGTAACCAAATATAGAGCACATATTAGTGTAACCAAATATAGAGCACATATTAGTGTAACCGAATATAGAGCACATATTAGTGTAACCGAATGTAGAACACATATTAGTGTAACCGAATATAGAGCACATATTAGTGTAACCAAATATAGAGCATATATTAGTGGAACCAAATACAGAGCACA
>CM059189.1:49325660-49327685 GCA_030323885.1 Branchipolynoe longqiensis
CGCCTCCCTCCTCCTCCAACCCGCCTCCTCACCCCCCCCCCCCGCCTCCCCCTCTCCCCCCCGCCCGCTCCCGCCTCTCTCCACCCCGCCCGCCTCCCGCCTCACCCGCCCGCCCTCCCGCCTCCACCCGCCCGCCTCCCGCCTCCACCCGCCCGCCCGCCCCTCCCTCCTGCTCCGCCGCCCACCTCCCTCCTCTACCGCCTCCGCCCGCCTCCCGCCTCCCTCCCTCCCTCCTCCCTAGCCTGCTCGCCTCCCTCCTCCCTCCTCCCTGCTTCCCCACCCACCTCCCTCTCCACCGCCCGCCACCGCCCGCCGCTCCCTTCGACCGCAGAATTTGTCTCATATCAGTAGAGCGAAGTCATCACCTAAATATCAAACTCAGCCAATGTAAGGCGCTAAGCGTACAGTGGAGCTAAGGCAGTAGCGTACAGTGGAGCTAAGGTCATCCTATGGATCCTGCTCAGTGGGCCCATTTGCAGTTTGGGCTATTTTCCGTTCCAACCAGTGGTCCACAGCTGGTTCATCAAAGGCTGTGGTATGTGCTGTCCTGTCTGTGGGAAAGTAGGGCCTACATATAAAAGGTCCCTTGCTCCTTCTCAGAAAGAGTAGCCTATGTGGCAGCAGTGGGTTTCCTTCAAAGGAATATGTCAGAATGACCATATGTTTAATGTCCAATAGCTGATGATGCAAAACCCAATGTGCTCTAGAGGAGTCGTTAAATAAAACAAGCTTATTGAGAGACAGCCATAAAACAAGGCCCTACCCCCCCCCCCCCACACACACACGGCATCCTCACCCCGCCTCGTCTAGCAACAGCCAATTAGCAGGCAGGAACCCTCACCTACTTTCTAAATGAGCCTGGAAATGATTCTATTTGAATCCTACTGAGATATTTAATTAATCAACGTCAGCTTAATTACACCAACTACAATGCCCATTCTGAGAATACCTTCAAGGTCACTTCAACTCCCAAGGTCCACCAGTCTTCTAAGAGTAATGTTCTTTCTAGACAATCACCCCCCCCCCCCCTCCCACCCCACCTCCTCCATCTCCACTAATTATCCTCAAATACTTAGATGAGAATGTTCCGGATTTATCTGGAATTACACTTTTTTTTATGGTCCATGATTATTTTATGGATATGGTCCACATTTGCAACCATTCTGGATTTTGCAGATCCGTCGATAGGTTTATTGTCACTTTAGAAGTCCCAACAATTCTTTTAAATATTTTCCTGATTTTGTTTTTGTCAGGCCATTCTCATCTATGTGCTCACTTCCTCGTTTCCTCTCTCACCTTTTGCTTATTGAATTCACTTTTTGTCGTCTGTAACATCAATTGCCATCGGGCCTGGATGACACATGCGTGGATGCTGTCATTATGTGGACTATAATACAACAGATTATATTAATATTATCGAACTAACGGTTGGCCGCTCACAGCTGGTTGAGTGGCCTGGGTGCGTTTGGAGTTGTACATCCTAGCAACATCTAAGGTCATATCAGGACGGGTACCGACCTTTGATAGTACGTACTCACGTACTCATGGCGACTTCATGGTGTGCCACACTGAGAGACCAGCCCACCAGCACCATGGACTGATATCTCAGTCACATTATCCTGACGCTGAGCAGACCAGTCCTTGCCCTATCCTAATAATGCCGAGTGCCTGGCTAGGAAGCGACAAGTATCCATTTAGTAAATCACTGGTTTGACTCGACCCAGAATTGAACTCCGAACCTTCCTCACCAGAGGCCTGCGCTCTACCGATTGGGCCACTGGGCCCGGTCGCAATAATGTTCTGATTAAGCCCTAGTCACACATACCCGGATCAGGGGCCGGACGAGCCCCGGACCGCCATCCGGGGTGGTCCGGGGTGATCCGTGGCTCGTCCGTGCTGACATCCCCTGATCCGGCCTGATCCGTGGCTCGTCCGGCGCTGTCCGGGCTCGGCCCCGGATATTTTAAAATGTTTAAAACATCCGGGGCGGTCCGGGGGATTTTGCGATCAGGGCTCGATGCGCGG